>CABHPP010144779.1:27234-40459 GCA_902168425.1 Peromyscus attwateri | reverse complement strand
CACGGGACAAGAGGTACATTTGTCAAAAGCTAAGAAGGAATGTGTGCGTGATTTCTCAGGATGAGACTACCACTCCTGTTTTTCTCCCCAGGAAATGACCTTTGACCCTAGAAGGACAGCTTCCTTTTTCACGAGAAGATGGCAGTTGTGAAAACGCCCATGCAGGAACTAAGAAACGCAGAGGAACCGTTCGATAAGGTGTCATCCATCCTCCTGAAGAGCCTGGTGGAGGAGCCCAAGAAAAGAGGGGAAGTGCCCAACCACCTCCTGGAATCCAGTGAGTGGCAGCGGCCATTTGTCTACGAATTACGTCTCCAAGGCATCCAAAGCCCAGGAAGCTGGGATTGTGGGTGCTGATTAGCTGTATCATTTTATAGGCTCACAACAGTTTTTATTATTAAGAACGGTAGTTCTATTTAGGTCTAACTGTTTACATGGCAGGTTTAAAAACATATATTTTTATTTTCATTTATGTGTATGTTTGCATGTATAAGCCACATATGTGTGGGTGTTCATGGAGGCTATAAGAAAGCCTCAGATCCCCTGGAGCTGGAGTCACAGGCAGCTGTAAACCATCCAGCGTGGATGCTGGGAACCAAACTCTGGTCCCCTGGGAGAGCTGAAGTGCTTTAACCATTGAGCCACTTCTTTTGCCTCCAGACAATAGGCTTGTGTGGTGTAAATGAATCACCAAGTTTCATGGCTTCATTCCCTCACACGTCACGTCACGCTGTGTGAGGAGAGTAGGATGGGAAGCAAGGCAAGATTAGAGCCTGAGGCTGGGGAGAGAAGCCCAGTGAGTCAGTGCCTATCTGAGGACATGAGTGGTGTGCACTTGTTACCCCAGCCGCACGGAAGAGGATCTCCGAGAATCGGGATCCCTGAGGCTCTCTGTCTGGCCACATTAGCCCAAGTGGCTATTGCCAGGCCAGTAAGAGACCCTGCCTTAAAAACCAATGTGGACAGTGGATGACAGCCAACAGTCTACACACACACACACACACACACACACACACACACACACACACGCTTAACATATGCATAAAAATCCAGTGTCAGAGAAAGACTGGAATACTCTCCCACCAAGGCAGATGTGTAGTAAAGCATTTGCAGAAAGTACGAAGGCGACTCAGATGACCCCAAAGCACACCGCACTGGGGGGATATGAGGATCCTGATGTACACCATCCACCACTGAACTTCGACCTTTCTCCAGCTCTGCTCCACTTCTGTTTCCTGAAGTGCTTTTCTCTCAATAAACTATTTCCATTTTACCACCACTCACATGTCCTGGTGCACGATTCAGTTCCTTGCTCTGGGATGCAAGAACCTGGAAATCCCAGGGAGCACCTTCGGGGAGCACCCTGTGAGAGTACCCTTGGGGAGCATCCTTAGGGAGCACCCTCCAGTGTCTAATATTTGCCTGTAACACCACAGGCAATCTCCGTCCTCAGCAGCTCTTGGGACCCACACTCCTCACCTCAGTCTCCTCCCCTTGGCTTCCTTCCCTTACACCCATCTCTGTCCTGCTTGAATACTCAAGGACTCTGTATAACGGATAAAGTGACAGTTCTGCTCAGCATGAGGGGACAGAGACAGGGCTCTACACTGTCACCCTTCGTAGCCTGGGGAGCTCCGCTAATCTTTTAGGGACCTCACTTGGGCCAAACCAGGATTCATTTCTTTGACATGGAAAAAAAAAATTTCAGAACTGGCCAGTTTAGGAAGCAGAGCCGGGTTTATTAAATACATTTTGACAAAGGCTTAGGAACAAGGGAGAGAAAGAGAGGCGCTCAGCAGAAAGCAAGACAGATGGGAAGCCGTAGATGCGAGCTTCTCCAAGAAAGTCCCCGGGAGTAACACGTACCCCAGTGTGGTGCAGGCTCCTGGAGGGACAGCTGTAATTAATGGCCTTATGATTAGATGTATATTCCATTTTGGTGGCTCTCAGGTTACATTTCAAAAGAATGCTAAGAACTCTCTTCTTTCCTTGTCTCTCTCTTTTGATGAGATTTCAGGGTGACTCTGGCGATTCTTTAGACAGAGTTATAATCTGATAAAGTAAAACAAGAAACCACTAGGTTTGCACAGGGGTTTCCCACAATCCCTTCCCTGTAAAGGGGGTCTCTGGCTGCTTCAACTGGACTCCAGGGTGAGGGGCTCCTGTCCCTTCTCACGTCTCCCCAGGCTTCCCTGTCTCTCTTTCCCACATCACCCTGAGCTGTCTGACCTGACACCATTGCTGTGCACATGTCATGTCTGACTCATCCCCAGGACTAGCCACACAAGTCACCCGCCAGGAAAGACTCTGGGAGAATCCTGCAGCTTAGTGGGAGAGGGTAACCATCGATCTGCATGAGTTTCACCCAGCGGCCCTACAACAACTTCCTGAAAACATTCTAGTTCTGTTTCACTGTTGGAGCAGCTGACACGTGGGAAGTCCCGCCGGTTACTCAAAGTGGACACCTTGTGAGGGAGGAGGTGACATTCAGCTGGTGGCCAGCCATGGCCAGCTCCGCATCTTCACGTTTAGTAACCACATTCTGGTTTCATTTCCAACGCTGCGGTCAAACACCCTGACAAAGGCGACTCAGGGGAGAAGGGTCTATTTCTGTCCACAGTTCCAGGTCACAGTCCATCCTAGCAGGGAAATCAAGATGGGGGTTTGAAGCAGCTACTCACATCCCACCCGTAGTCAAGAGCAGAAAGAGAGAAATGCGTGCTGTGCTCTCTGATACAGTCCAGGACCCTCAAATCAGGGAATGGTGCCTCTGGCTTCAGGCTGGGTCTTCCCACATCAAGACAGTCTCCCGCAGACATGCCCACAGGCCGACTTGATCTGCAGTCTAGATTCTAGACAGTCCGTCATTGAGACTCTCTTCCTAGGTGATGGTAGGTTATGTCAAGTTAACAGTTAGAACTAGCCAACCCCCCCCCCCCAGCATTTATACCCTGATCCTACAAGCCCCACCTTAAACCTCAGAACTGCATTGGTTCCGCGTCACTCTTTGTCACCTCAAGACTATCAAGGACACATTGGTATATCTAACCATTTCTGGGCAGGAGCACGGCATGCTGCTTTATGACCCCAATCCAAAGAAAACTGCAGCATTAAAAAATGGCTGCAATGGATGGCGCCCAGTTGGTAGCGCCCTGCCTGACACGCGTGAGGCCCTGACACCAGCACCGCAGGAAGGAACACGGTAGCACGTGTCTGTAAGTCCACACTCAGGAGGGAGCTTTCCAAAGGCACGTCAGATACGTGCTTGTGATCCCAGCACTAGAGAGGCAGAGACAGGCAGCTTGCCGGCCAACCAGCCTGGCCTACTGAAGACTGACACCGGAAGTTGTCCTCTGACCCCCACAAGTACACACACACAAAGACACGCATGACATGTGAAAGTAAATAACTAACAGGTCATAAGCGTGTCTGAAGAAAAGTGAAAAGGAGAGGATGGTGAGAAGGCCAGTCCTTCAAGGGCACGGGCTGCTCTTGCAGACCTGAGTTCAGATCCCACCACTCATATCAGGCAGCTCACAGCTGTCTAGAACTCCAGCTCTAGGGGACCTGACATCCCCTTCTGGCCTCTACAGGCACGCACACGTGCACACACACACACACACACACGCACACGCATGCACACACACACACATCCAGAGAGAGAGAGAGGGAGAGAGAGAGAGAGAGAGAGAGAGAGAGAGAGAGAGAGACATGCACACACACACACGCACAAATAAAATAAAAATAAATCTTTTTTTTAAATAGAAAAGGAGACTCAGTCCAGTTTATTTGGGACTCATCATCCATCTTACTGGCAGCTGTACCCACTGTCTGCACATTGCATGCGCCTAAAGTGCCCTAAACTAAAGACAGCCCCCACCAATAAGACCCTCTTCAGTGCGGTATTCTCCACAGCTCACGACGGACTTGTCTTTCTGTTACAGAGGTTTATGCCAAGCTTCTGAACAACAAGGCCATCCAGGCCAGACCAGGCATAGTCCATTTTGGAGGCTATGAGATAGAGAAACAACACGAACAGATCCTGGTAGGTACTTCTCAAGGGCATGGATTCGGGGGAGCATCCGTGGTACGAATCCAGATGCAGAGCAGGAGCCAGGGAGATGGCTCAGCTGGAGAGGGGCTCGCTGCACAAGCGTGAGGTCCTGAGTTCGATCCCCAGCACCTCGTTAAAAAGCTGGGTTTGGTGGCATGGGCTTGCACGCCCATTTGCCAGGAAGGTGGAGACAGGTGGATAACGGGACACACTGGCCAACCAGACCAGGCGAACTGAGCTCTGGGTAAAAGTGAGAGTTCTTGTTTCAAAAAAACGATGGCGGTGGGCAGTGAAGTGACTGTGTGGGTGAAGGCACTTACCAACAAGCTTGACAACCCGAGTTCAAGCCGTGGGACCTACACAGCAGAGGGAGAAAACGAGCTCCTACAACTTGTCCTCTGACCTCTACAAGCAGCCACGACACACACCACCCCCCACAAGTAAATACATGTAATAAAAATGATTTTAAAGGTAGGGCCAACAAGATAGTTCAGCCGGTAAAGCACTTGCCGTCAACCCAGACAGCCTGAGTTCGATCCCCAGGATCCCCTTGGCAGAGTGAGGGAAGTTGTCTGAGCTCCATACATGTGCCACGGCACATGCTCACCCTCCAAATAATTAAAAAAAAATTTAAAAATTAACTAGAAAATGATTTAAAAAGATACCCAAGGTTGACCTCTGGCCTCCATACACACATGCACAGGTGTGTACAAGTGCTTGAACACACACAATACACACACAGATAGACAGACAGGAGGAGAGAGAGAGAGAGAGAAAGAGAGAGAGAGAGAGAGAGAGAGAGAGAGAGAGAGAGAGAGAGAGAGGGATTGCTTACTCAGAAAGGTAGTTCCTTGAAGAGAAGTTAGAAAGGGACATCGGTGTCCTGGAATAAACTAACTCCACTCTGCCAAGGGTCCCCTCTCAGCTCTCTTTCCAAAACCGTGTCCCTCCTGTGCCACTGAGACCAGGGTCTGGGCTTCCCAGCAGCCCTGTGGACGGGGCATCTAGAGAAACCCCGATTCCATACGTTTAATCCACTTGTTCAGTGCACGGGATACTGAGTGGAAGGGTTGGTACTGTCTTCCTCCAAACCAGTGTGGTTCCAATACTAGGGAAGATGATATCCCTTTCACAGGATGTCCTAGGCAGGGCTGCCTTTGACCTGCTCTGGTCAGGTGCCAAGCCTGCCCCGAGAAGTTGTGTCTAGGTCTAGGAGGAGGCAGTGGTCACTCCAGTGTACACATTCTCTCTGCCAGAATGGCCGATTTAGGCATGGCACCTCTTTGCTGTTCTTTTTACCCTGTGGGGTAGGATTCATATATTAACATGAATAGCAGGAGGGTACTGGAGAGATGCTTTAGCAGTTAAGTGTGCCTACTGCTCTTGCAGAGGCCCTGACTTTGGTTCCCAGCACCCATGGTGGGCAGTTCACAACTACCTGTAACTCTAGCTCCGTGAGATCAGACACATCCTCCTTGCCTTCACAGGCACCAACATGCGTGTGCACAAACACAAAGGCATACATGTACGCATAATTGAAGATAAAATCTTTGAGATCTGAAGTCTCAACTTCACCCTTTTGGAGGGCAGCCACATGGCTGCCTTTTTTCACATGGCTACTTCCTCAGTGCCTGACGGCGCAATGCTCGACACACAGAAGACACTCAAACCCTGGCAAAGGGAAGACTCTGAACTCACTCTCAGACAAGGTTGACTTGGCAGTTGACTCATACAATAAGGGCAGTGTGGCGTCTAAAGCATCACATTGATCCTATCAACCACTAAAACAAACAAGAAGTAGATAAAAGTACAACATGATTTCATCTTACTAGCATTCTGGGAGACGCTGGGAAAGCCAGCTTCCTGTTCCCATCACTAAAGCTAAACAGAAGACCAAAGCATTTACCTTAAGATTCTTATCAAAAGCATTCATAACTGTTAGAAGCTGGGAATAAGTAAGTGTGTGGGCTCAGCCACAGAAGAGACATCTATATGGACCTGCTTCCCCACCCACAGAGCTCAGGGGATGTTAATGAGCAGGGAGCAGAAAGAATGTAAGAGCCAGGCGATGGAAAGATAGTGTGAAATACGGCCTTCTGACAGGACTTGACTTTGCACATAACTTACCACAGCCATGGCTGCTTGCACAAGACCTTTGCAAGATCAAGCCAATCAAAATGCCAGCAAGGCTTGGGGAAAGACTGCTGAGGCCTCACCCCTAGCTGAGGAGCTACTGGCAATTGGTGGCTACTAGTGGAGGGAGAGTCAGTTTTCTTCTGAGGTGTGTTAACTGCAGGTTGCTTATGCCCCAGTAGATGACCTCACACTCATGCACATATGGGCGGCCCTAATTTCTTGCCAAACAAGGGGAGAACTCTTAACTGTTCTGTTTTACTAGGAGGGTTTCCTCCCCTCATCCCAAACCCTGCAGTTCAAACCAAGAGATCCCTTGTTCTGAATGGTGGTGTCGATGGGGACGTGGGCACAGTCTTGGGCACATTTGGAGCTCATCTTGAAGTGGAAGCCGAGTCTCCGGCCTTGGCCATGTTCTGGGCCAGGCTACAGATGGTTCAGGTAGCAGCCAGCTCCTGGTGGTTTGCGCTCCTATTCAACTGGAATCTCCTTTTCTTTCCAAGGAGATTGAGCCCTGCATATACACCTTTGAGGGTTTTTTTTTGTCTCAGAAATTATATTTATTAATAAATAAGCCATCACTTTTCCTAGGAGACAGCCAGTGTGGTTGTGGGCCCAGACAAAACTCATTAACCTGTAATGAGCTGTGCCCTCCGGCTTTCTGTTCAACCCCCTGTTGCAGCTTTTAAGGACTCTATCCTTCCCAAGATGTTGATTCTCAAAATTAGGGCCAGGACTAGCAATGTCTTCTCCTCGGGATGAGGGATGTGGGACCTTAACATACAGGCATGGTGCATCCTACCTGAGCGCTAGTGTGGTTTATTTATTTATTATAGTCATTAGTTGGCCATGAATGCAAGAGTTAGGCAAAAATCAACAAGATCATTTAGTTATCTATTTTATTCATATACAAGAATGATCTGTGTGAATGTATGCCACACATGTGTGGGTTCCCTCAGGAAGTCAGAAGAGGGCTTTGAATCCCCAGGGCTGCAGGTACAGGTTACACTTTACATGTGTCTTGTATGTGTGTGAGGGGGTATGTGCATGTGAGTGCTAGTGCCTGTGGAGTCTAGAAACGGGTGTGGGATCTGCTGGAGCTGGAGTTAGAGGCATTGTGAGCCTCCTGGTGTGGGTGCTGGGAACTGAACTCTGATCCTCTGTAAGAGCAGAAGGTATTCTTAACTGCTGAGCCATCTCTCCAGTCCTAACAAATCATTTTGTGATAACCAATTGATAATCTAGAACTTTAAATTAAAAGCCATCACATGTCTTTTTAAAGTTGTGTGCTATTGATCATATTAAACATTATATTACATGTAAACATATGTCCATAAATGCACATGTATAACACACATGTTCTAAGAAGATAGGAAAAGCCATTTTTTCTAATTACTATTCTCTACTTTCTCTTTCATGTGTGTGTGTGTGTGTGTGTGTGTGTGTGTGTGTGTGTGCATATGTGTATGTGATTGCATGCACCCATGTGTATACACAAGCCAGAAGAGGGCATGGGTGTCTTTCTACCATATTTTTTGAGCCAGAACCTGGAGCTGATCCGTTCTTCCAGGCTTGCTGGTCAAGGAGCCCTAGGGCTTCTCCATCTCCTCCCCAGCACTGGGGTCCCCAGGTACAGCTGCTGCGGCCGTACCCAGAGTTTACATGGGTGCTGGATCTGAACTCAGTTCCTCGCACTTGCCAGGCAAGCAGTTCCCTGGCTGAGCCATCTCCCATCCCGTATTCCACATTCTAAAAAGTTGAAAATAGCATGTGTCCTCGAATCCTCTTTGTAATAAAGATGAGGTGTACGCAGTGAAGAGATGAATCTGTAAATAAGTCCAATTCTAACTCACCTTCATCTTCCCCCAGTACATTGCCAATATTTCAGATGAAGACACACACCTTCATATTTTACCACCGCAGACCAAATACTTCAGGATCGCCTATGAGAAGAAGGTACTGTCCCTGGGTCGCCTTCCCTGCTGAGGGAGATGTGGGGTGGGTGGTGGTGGTTTCTGTCTCGGGCCTGCCGGGTCAGGAGTGTGTGCATCCTCCATCCCACCCCACCCCAAGTGCTGCTGTCCGTCAGGTCTGGGGCCTGTCCCGACACAGCCTCCCTGCCTTCCAGGAGCATCGCCTCATCCCAGGCTTGTCGCTCATGGTCACGGTTACATTTTCTCCAGATGAGTGGCGTTACTATTATGACTGCATCCGCATTCACTGTAAGGTGAGTTTCTGGAAGAAGTTATCCTTTGGGCTGGGATATGTGTGGGGGATTGGCGGGGGGTACACTTCATATCCTGAAGGAGGATGAAGGAGAGCTAGAAGGACCTTGGTTTTTCAGTGTTGTAGGAGCTAGATGGTCCTCGGCTGCACCTTCCTCCTAACTGGAAAGAGATTTGGACATGGTGATCCCCACAGGCTCCCGAAACATCCTGCTGGTCTCCCCGGTGCCTGACACTTAACACATCATATCCCGAAAGGAAGAAGACAGAGCCAGGATGACCCCTCAGTACTCTCTGAGTGGCAGATGAGGCTGTAGGCTCAGGGCTGTGCCTGCATCCCAACTAGGAAGACCTTAAGGCACAGAGAACCTGGGAGGACTCCCAGGACACCGCCCTGCAAACCTCCGCTGTGTGCGCCAAGCCTCCATTTATCTTGTGGTGCTGGGGCCCCGTGAAAGCTTTGTCAAGTGACTTTTGTGTGCTCCTTTAAGTGCAGGGCTAGAAAATAAATGGTCCCCCGTTCTGTAGTTACAAACACTGGGGACTGGCCCGAGACTCCAGCAGCAACGTCCACAGACGGGGAGGCCTTGGAGAGGTGACCTGAGGTACCCGCACTGGATGAGCCCTCAGGAGTCTATCACAGATCTCTGCATCGACCCTTCAGCCTCCAGCCTGAGTCCACAACTCCCGTGGTCACCTCCACTCGCCTTTCTTTTTTGTCACGGGGCCTAGTCTCAGAAGTTCAGAAGCCGTAAAGTCAGCTGCACTCAGTGGAAGGTTACAAATTAGCAGCAAACGAGTTTCTTCTTTCTTTCAAATTTTTTGTATTACTTACAATTTATATAGTAAGGTCCGGCTTAAAGATAGTTTCCCCTTGATTTTCATTTTTAAAAGGCCTATGCCCGTAGTTTCAGCACTGAAGAGGCTGTGGCAGAAGGGTCTCAAGTTCAAGGCCATCCTGGGTTATATAGCCAAACCTTGTATAAGAAGTAAAGCCAAGGCTAGGGAGACAGTTCTGTGGGTAAAGCACCTGTTTTACAAGTCTGGGGACCTGAGTTCAAATCCCCAGAACCCATGTAAAAACCTGGGCATGAATGTACACACCTGTATCCCCAGCACTGTGCCGGGACAGAGACAGGAGGATTGCCTGGACTACCTAGTTCTAGGTTCATGGAGAAACCTTGTCTCAAGGGAGTAAGGCAAAGAATGACAGAGCAGGGCACCCAACACCTTCCTCTGGCCTCCTCATGCATTCACAGGCGTGCATGCTGACACACATGTGTGCTAATACTACATACATATGCAATAAAAGTAAAAATAAGCAAATACATAAAAACTGAATATTCTAACATAATACAATCCAAAGATCCACTAATTTGATACATGCCAAGGAATAATAGAGAAAAGAAGAAGACAATATCACTGCCCAGGAGCAACAGAATAAAAATGAAGTCTGCATTTTCCATGATTAAAGCATTACTTTCCTGTAAGAACAGAATTATTTCAGATGTACAATTAAAAGAACTCCACAGTTAATAGTGTGCAATAGTCTTGAATCTGAGCCCAAGTGTTTCAGACAGTCTTGACCGTCATCGTTTGGAGTCACAACATGAATTGATGCAAGTGTATGTGTCCCATATTCAGAACCAAGGCTACAGTGACATCGAGCGATGAACCACGGGCGAGCATTACTAGAAACATCTCAGATTCACCACGCGTTTGATTTTTAAACTAATTTTGGGTCTTTGTGCATTTAGAAACCTTTTACTATTACCAAATATTGTATAGCCCCATATTCAGTTATGTGACCTCATACAGAGTCAAGAAGCTGGGGTGTAGAGTCCCAGGGGCACATTCCATAAGGCAAATAAAGATAGTCCATATTGACGCAGTACTTTTTATATTTTAAGGCCATAGCCTGCTTTGATTTTTAAAGATATCCTCAAGGGAAAGAATGATTATATCCACTTTGCTGAGGACGAAACAAACCTGGAGAATCAAAGGCCTTGTTCAAGGCCACCAAACTAGAACGAACTAGAACTGGTGTTTGTGCTCTTCCTGCTGATGGCTTTCCACTCTGCCTTATGCTTCTCTCGGTCCCCTAAATAATGTCTTCCCTTATAACCTCTCCCAGTGGAAGCAGATAGGGCAGCATCTGTGTATTCACACAGGGGGATTAGCACCTTTAGCTTTCGCGGGTAATAGCGAGCATTGGTCCCGTAAGATAGCCTTAAACATCTTTTGTGCTTTGTCTATGGTTTACAAATGCAGTTTTTAGGGGTTGAGAGACGCTCAGTCAGTAAAGTACTTGCCATGCAAGCATGAGGACCTGGGTTTGACCCCCAGAACACACTTTTAGAAACGCTGCTATGGTGATGTGGACTTGCCGTCTCATTGCTGGGGTAGGGAAGAGACAAGAGGATCCTTGGGGCTCTCTTGCTAGCCATCCCAGCGTATTTGGTTAAGTTCCCAGCCAGTGAGAGACCTGTCTGCATAACAGAAAGGTGGATGGTACCCAAACAGTGATATCCAAAGTTCTGGCTTCCACACACATGCACACACCTGTGCAAATGCACCTACACACGCGCGCGCGCGCACACACACACACACACACACACACACACGTCCACTCACAAAAGAAACCCAGTATTTCTAATGTTTTACTTAAAGCACTGAGGTTTCCTAAGGAAATTCTTTAATGGTTAAAAAAAGTTACCTTTCAAAATGATAGTTTTCTATCATTATTTTCATTATTTAACCCCCTTTCCCCAATTTCAGGGAGATGACACCTTGCTTGTTCCCATTCATGCCTACCCTGTCTTGAATAACCTGGACTTCCCCACATTTATAAATCTACCAGATGTCCTCCTTGGAGAGAGGTAAGTTCCTGGAGTGAACCGGGAAGACATCACAGGAGGTGGAAGGCTAAGAAACTGAGGCTGGAGGATGGCTCAGCAGTTGAGAACACTTGCTGCTCTTGTAGAGGATCAGAGTTCAGTTCCCAGCACCCATGCCCAGTGGCTCACAACCACCTAAATTCCAGCTCCAGGGGGTCTGACACCCTCTTTTCACCTCCGCAGGCACCCATGCACAAGCACACACAGATATGCACACATACACATATGTAATTTTTTTTAATTAAGAAACATATATGTGGGGGCTGGGGAGATGGTTCAGTGAGTAAGAATGATTGCCACACAGTCATGAGGACCTGAGTTCAAATTTCAAGTGTGTGTGTATATATATATAAAGCTGGGTGTGGTGTGGTAGTTTGAATGTAATTGGCCCCCATAATCTCATAGGAAGTGGCACCATTAGGAGGTATGGCTTTCTTGGAGTGGGTATGGCCTTGTTAGAGGAAGTGTGTCACTGTGGGGGAGGGCTTTGAGGTTTCCTATGCTCAGGATATGACCCAGTGTGTCAGTTGACTTCCTGTTGCCTGCAAGATGTAGGATTCTCAGCTCCAGCACCATGTCTGCCTGCACACTGCCATGCTCCCCGCCATGATGGTAATGGACTGAAGCTCTGAACTGTAAGCCATCCCAACTGATTGTTTTTCTTGTAAGAGTTGTCGTGGTCATGATGTCTCTTTGCAGCAATAGAAACCCTAACCAATACATGTAATCACATGCACCTGTAACCCACGTACTAGAGTTAGTGGAGACAAGGAGAATCACAGGGTCTTCATGGCTAGCCAGACTAGCAGAAAAATGATGAGCTTGAGTGTGCTGATGAGTTGTTGTTGTTTTTTGTTTGTTTGTTTGTTTGTTTTTTTGTCAGCTTGATACTTACAAGTTAGAGCCATCTGGGAAGTGGGACCAGCAGTTGAGGAAATGCCTCCATCAGATTGGCTTGTAGGCAATCCTGTGGGGCATTTTCTGGGTTAATGGTTGATGTGGGAGGGCACAGCCTACTGTGGGCGGTGTCACCCTAGACAAATGGTCCTGGAATGTCTAAAAAAGCAAGCTGAGGAAGCCATGGAGAGCAAGCCAGGAAGCAGCATTCTTCTGTGGCCTCTGCATCAGTTCCTACCTCCAAGTTCCTTCCTCAGCTTCCCTTTGTAATATACTGTAAGATGTTAGATGAAATCAGTCCTTTCCTCCTCAAGCTGCTTTTGGTCATGGTGTTTATCCCAGCAGTCAGAAAGCAAACCAGGACATTCAAGGCTCAGTGAGAGATCCCATCTGAAGAAATAAGGTGGCAAGTGATAGGAGAAGACACCTGGCATGCTTCTCTGGCTTCCACACAGAAGCACATGGGGTGCACACCTGCACACACACATGCGCGCGCGCGCACACACACACACACACACACACACAAATACCTTCACAAGAGAAATTGTAGGCTTGTGGTTTTTCTGATGGAAGTTAATCCTTGCACCTCAGTTAGACAGCATTTACCACAACAAAAGACAGAACAACACAGTTCAAACAGTTCAAACAAACTCGTTCCAAACACTGGTAAGGAAGAAAGGGGATGGATTGGGTCGTTTGAAGTCCCCAGGTATGGCTGGATCCAGAATCAGTTGGAACACTCTGGCTCTCGCCATGCTGTTTCTGCTACCTGAGCTGTCCTTCTCATAGGACCCTCTCACAGCAGGCCCATGCTTGTGGCCCACGCTAGCCTGGAGTAGAGGTGACGGGCAGGGGGGACCTGAAGAATCAGGTCAAAACTCGTGACTCTGTCTATTGGACCAGCTTGGGTCACATGACTTTCTATCACCCAGTCTTCCTTTAGAAGACGGGAAAGCAAGCAAGACCAGATCTCAGAGTCTGCTCTTCCTGCTGAGGAAATGGCTAATTATTGTAGTTGT
>CABHPP010144779.1:7252-17874 GCA_902168425.1 Peromyscus attwateri | reverse complement strand
CCCCCCCCCCCCCCCACCTCCCTTCCTGGATCCCGCCACCAGCTCACCTTCTTCTCTAGGCTCCAGACACAGACCCGGCTTCCTCCCAGGGAGCCGTCCCTCAGTTTCTCTCTGTGTCTCCTCTAGCCCGCGTTCCCTACACCAGTGGGAACTGTAAAGCACTGTTTGCTATCGAACGCATTGTTTCTATTAAGAATTTTGTGTTGAGTGAATTAAACATTTAGTTTTTTCGTGTGTATGTTTAGGTGTGTGTTTGTGTTCATATACGGGGGGGGGGGGGTCCGACATACATTTGCACATGCGTGTGGAGGCCAGAAGACAATCTTGGTGTCATTCTCTGTAGCTATTTAAGACAGGTTCTGTCACTGGGACCCGGGACTCCATGGTTCCACAAGGCTGGTTCGCCCCCAAGCCTCAGGCAGGAGTCTGCCTGTTTCTGCCTTTTCAGCATCGGGGTTAAAAGTGCAAAAACCACGCCCCTCAACTTTCTACATAGGTGCGGGGATCTGAACGCAGGTCCCTATGCTTTCATAGCAAGTGTTTTACCGACAGCTAGCCCCCAGCCCCCTTACTATGTAGTCTGTAAAGACATTTTATTCTGCAAGATTCTAGTCATAGGAAGGACCTACAGTCGTTACATTCTTGGGGATGGGTGTAGCTGTGGCTGCCAGTGGCTGGGGAGGGGAAAACGTGAACTTGGGCATAGCGGAGACAGGGTTTAAACAAAGAGAAAGAGTCCTGTGGGTGGCTGAAGGTGGCGTGGCAGTGTGGTAGTATTTAATGCCGCAGAATGGCATGCTTAAAATGTTTATATAGTATATGTCATCACAATTTTTTTTAAAGAGTGGGTTTTGGGGTTTGGTGCTGGGATTTGAACCTAGAACCTCACACATGCTAAGCAGGTGCTCTACCATTGAGCCGCACCCCATACCTGTTTATGTTTATGTGAATAGGTGTTTATGAAATGTGAATAAGCTGTATATTACCTCTACAGATGACAGCTACCATGTCACCTCTGCCTTCTGTGGTGTGTGTGTGTGTGTGTGTGTGTGTGTGTGTGTGTGTGTGTACGTGCTCATGTGTGCTAAAAGTTGACATTGAGAGGCCATCTTCTCCTACTTTCTACCTTATTCTTTTAGACAGGGTCTCTCTGAATCTGAAACCTGCTGTGATCCCAGACAGGCCCTGGGATCCACCTGTCCCACTCTCCCAGAGCTGGGATTCCAGGTACACCGGGCCACACCTGGCTTCTCCTGACCCTGGGGATCAGAACTCAGGATCTCGTGCTTGCACAGCAGGACTTCACATACTGGGCCATCTCCCCGCCCCCTGCCCCGTCTTTTTCTAAATTCAATTCTGTTCCAATGCCCAGACAAAGAGCATCTTTTATCAGGTCTGGAGCGACAAGATCACTGAATCCAGGCTGTTCCCTAGTGTCTTAAACTGCTGGTCATAATTGCACATGTGGGTTGTAACAACTTTGGCAACAGAAAAAGTCTTCCAAATGTCCATCCACCAAAAATTAATTCAAAATCCAATGTGTCGTGAATCTCAGGTGTTTTGAGCTGCACTTGCCTGTGTTGCATGAAGGTACCGTGTGTGCTCACTGAAGCCTCTGAGCACAGGGCATGTGCATTTTGCATGCTGTTACACAGCACAATGTTGCTTGGATAGGAGACTGTTGCATTCTATGAACGGCACATACCAGGTTTTTTCTCTAATAGAAACATAATGGACCCCACCGTAGAGGAACGGTGTCCTGTGTTTACTGCTGCTTTATCACTACAGCAAAGTCCTAGTCACCTAGTTGTCCATCAGCAGATGAATGGATAGTGAAAATGTGTTATATATGTATACATATATACATACACTCATATATACATATATATACACACACATATATATATATACTATTCAGCTCTAAAAATGAATTTTAAATTTTGCAGGAAAATGGATAGGTTCAGAGTGTATAGTATTAAGCAAGGTCTCATAATCTCAGAAATAAAAACATCTACATGTTCTCCTTCATATGTGGAATCTAGTCAATAATACATGTCCATATGTGAACAACTGTGTGTGTGTCTAGAGTGTAACATGAAGAAAGGACAAGAAAGGCCAACAGAAGAGGGAGGGAGGGCTGATGCAGCTGACAGACATGTTATAAAGAGGATTTAAAGCCGATTGTTTTTCTAGTTGTAACTCTGTCGTGGAGTTTTGGGTTTTGGTGCTAATTCTAACTGTATAGAATTCATTAAGTTGTGTAGACTTTGGGTCTGCTTCATTTTGGTGTGTGATATTTTTATTTATTTGCAAGTTTCTCTGCAATAAAGTTTATTTAATTAAAAAACAATGATTTAATTATAGAAAACCAAGACTTTACTATTAAATATTAGCATTAATGTTTTAATATTTTCCTCATGTAAGTGTGAAGTCAGTATCTTTGGATATGACAGCATTTCTCACAGTTCTGGGGCCCAAGCTCATGGTGTCAATGTGAGTTGGTTCTAGTGAGGGTTGATTTATGTCTTTCCACTTAAAAGAACATTAATCCTACATGTCCAAGGTCCAATGTGCATGATGGAGGTGGGGTGTGTGACTAGGTGTAATAAGGTCGTATGAGTGGGCCCCTAACTCTGGCAGTGTGTGTGTGTGTGTGTGTGTGTGTGTGTGTGTGTGTGTGTGTGCGCGCGCGCATTTTCATCCTGCCCATCTTTTGATGTGGGTTGTGAGGATCTAACTCAGGTTCTCACACTTGCAAGGCAAGTACTTCGCCAGCTCCGTTTCCACAGGCCTTTCCCTGATGTTTTATGAAACACAATAACTAACAATTAAATTGCCGTGGCTGCTGAGTCCAGCCATCATGGAATAGCCCACATCTGTCATGCTTATTGCCTCTTGCCCTTCACTCTCTGGCGAAGGAGCCAAATCCTATTACGGTAAAGTGTTCAGGACTCTCTCCAGACACTCAGGGTTTTAAACAATTTATTTGATTTTAAGTCATCTCCAATAAGTTCACTCTAAAAAAAAAAAAAAAAACACATCAGAGACGGGATGAGAGAAATTTGAATTTATTCTCTCTCTGTGTCTGCCTCTCTTTTCCTCTCTCCCTCTCCTTTCTTTCCATCCTCTCCTTTCCCTTCCTCCCTCTCTCTCCTTCCTTTCTTAGGACAGGGCCTCATGTAGCCCAGGCTGACCTCAAGCTCACTGTGCAGCTGAGGATGACCTGGTCCTCCTGACTGCTCGGATGGCAGGCGTGTACCTCCGTGCTGGGTTGATGCAGTGCTGGGGCTGGAACCCAGGGCTTCACGCGTGCGAGGCAGGCACTCTACCAACTGAGCCACATCCCCAGCCCTCCCCTCTCATACTTACTTTCTATGAGGTAAATTTGTGATCTCTTCTGATGATGAGGAAACTTGTACATAATACAAAGGCTTAGTATTTAAAAGCTTTATGCTGTAATTTATTTAAAGACAGGAAGTGATTCTTTTAAAGTATTAATGTACTTTTATACACAGTCCTAACAAGATTGATGAAATGATTAAATAATAAAGCAAGGGGGATAAAAGTTAACATCCCCCCCACCCCCAGCACTAACTCCCACCTGCTTTTCTGTTTTAATTACCTGATTCTTGTCAGTTAAAGAACTGACTTAAGGTCCTGTTTGCTTCTGAGGAACAAGAATGAGGTATTTTTCTTTACTGTAGATCATTTTAATGTATTTATCAATAGGGATTTAGCTTAGAGGTGAGTGTGTGTGTGTGTGTGTGTGTGTGTGTGTGTGTGTGAGAGAGAGAGAGAGAGAGAGAGAGAGAGAGAGAGAGAGAGAGAAGCCAAAGGAGAATATCAGGTTCCCAACTCTACCATTTTCTGCCTCATTCCCTTGAGTCGGAGTCTCTCCCTGATCCTGGAGCTAGGCTGGCGGCCGGCAAGCCTCAGCATCCTCGGGCCACTGTCCGCTCTCGCGGTACTAGAGTTGTAGGTACGCTGAAGTCTCACCCAACGCTCTAGGTGTTTGAACTCAGGCCCTCAGACTTGCACAGAAAACACCCTTAGCTGGCTGAACCGTGTCTCCAATGCTGAGGACGTTTATCTACTTGAGATGCTGTCTCAAGAAAGTTGCCAGGCTGGCTTTGAACTTCTGACCTCCTGCACCTGGGATTACAGATTTGCACCATCAGTCTCAGCAAACACCAAACAACGTCAGTCTTCTTTTTTCTGGTACGGGTCTTGAACCCAGAACCTCACATCTGATAAGCGGCTCAGTTTCCTTTCCTACTGCTGTTAGAAAAGGCCCTAACTAAGCAACGTAAAGGAGAAAGGGCTTAGTTGGCTCACAGTTCCAAGGGCTCGGCTTGCTTCCTCCATGTTTGTTTGCTTGTTTTCTGCTCTTTTATGGCTCAGAATCCCACTCACCCACCCTCACGCTCTGCCCAGGGAACCTTCTGAGGTCTTCCTTCCCTAGTTAACATAAGTAAGATAATTCCACACAGCTGGAGGCATTGTGGTACACGCCCTTAATCTCAGCACTCTGGAGGCAAAGGCAGGCGGATCTGTGAGTTCAAGGCGTGTCTCTCAGATGATTCTAAATTCTGTCACTTTGGCAAATTAAAATTAGCTGTCACTTAGGGAGTGGAGAGATGGTTCATTGGTTAAGAGTGCAAACAGCAGAGGACCTGAGTTCATTTTCCTGCGCCAACATCTGGCGGTTTACAACCACCTGTAACTCTAGCTCCACAGGCTCTCACAGAGACCAGCACTCGTGTGAACACACACACACACACACACACACACACACACACACACACACACACACACGGGCTGGAGAGATAACTCAGAGGTTAAGAGCCTTTGCTGCTCTTGCAGAAGAGCAAGGTTCAGTTCCCAGCATCCATATGGTGCACATACATACGTGCAGGGATTTAACACATACACAAATAATAAAAATACAAACAACTAGTCACTGTGATAGTTGAGCACTGGGCTCCTGAGCTGTAGTCCAGCCCCACGATCCGGACTGCCTTGACACTGATAAAGGAACAGCAGTAATCGGAGCACAGCACAGACCAGTTGCGACCTGGGTGACTTGCATCGGTCTGCTGCCTTCTGAACCAGTGCTTGGAATTCTGTTCCTTGAGGAACTGTTTATTTTTCCAGGCTGGCAAGTGCATCAGGAACTTGGCTTCTGGTAATCATCACTAAACAAATACCTCAACACCTTTTCTGAGAATTGTCAGAGCTTAGGAGTTCGTTGAAAATGGGGCCATTTATCACCAATGGGAAGAACCCCCAAGGGAGTTTTGGGGGAACTGTTTCAGTTCAAAAACATTCAGCCCGTGTGGCATTTATCAGAAGAGCCTTGAACATCAGACAGGGCCTCACTGGGACAGCTCTGAGCTGACACCTGCAGGTGTTCGGGGGAGCCATAGAGTTCCCTGCCTTACCCCCAGAGACCGCGTGTGGACAGCAGGAAGCCATTGCCCACACCCTGCCCTGCTTCCATCTTCAGGGTGGATTCCACGCCCCCCCCCACCCCCCCTCCCCCATTGCTGTAAGGAAGGGTGTTAGTTCAGTCTCAGCAGTTTGGTGGAGCGGCTGACACCAAGAGTGTCTCAGTGTCTGCCAGGCTCATCTTGTGTAGTAGATAAGATTGGGAGCCTTCAGCGTGGTATGACCTCCCACAGCCATGAGTTTTCATACTTTTCTAGATGCTGTGACAACAACAATAACAACAACAAAAATGAAAAAAGCAACTAAATAAATGGTTTGTTTGGCTTGAAGTTCTTGGGTTCAGTCTGTCATGGTGGGAAGGCATGGCGGCAGGTCATGTGACCACGAGGCCGCTGGTCACTTGGCATCTGCACTCAGGAAGCACAGAAAGGAGAATGCTGGTGCTCAGCTCCCTTTCTCCTTTGATTCAGTCTCGGGTCCCAGCCCATGGGATGCTGCTGCCCACACTTAGGTAGGTCTTCCCACCCCAGTTAATCCAAACTAGAAAAATTCCTCACAGACATGCCCAGAAGTCTCCGTTCATGGCAACTCTAAATCCCATCAAGTAGACAGTTAAGATGGACTATCACACCTTGAAATGCAACCACCATTACACACAGAATTGGAACACTTCTCAGGGAGTTCTGGTTGGCTGTACAACTCTAGCAGAACCTGAGGCGGAACAGAATGTATAGGTTTGGTAGAAAATCCTGTAAACTGGGCTGAAGAAAGGAGCCCGTGTGACCATTACCCAGGATTTATGCAGAAAGTATCATTGTTGGAAGCCTGGGGCAGCCTTGTCTCCTGTGGGGGATACCTACCCTAGTATCACAGAACATCACAGCTAAGGAACAGCATTTAAACAAGAAATACCAGCGGAGGGCTGGGGGTGTGGCTCAGTGGGTAGAGTACCTGTCTACCATGCAGGAATCCCTAGGTTCCATCCCCAGCACCACATAAACCCACTTTGGTAGCACACACCTGTCATCCCGGCATTTGGGAGGTAGAGACAAGAACAATAGTTCAAAGTCATCCTAGGTTACACAGGAAGATTGAGAAGAACCTGGCCACCTGAAACCCTGTTTCAAGAAGGGAGGGAGGGATGGAGGGAGGGAGGCAGGGAGAGAGGGAGGGAGGGAGGGAGGGAGGGATCATTTACTAGCGGTCATTGCCTGGCAGGTGTCAGGAGTGGTCTTCAGTCAGAGCACAGATCTCTTCAAAGTCATTAGGTACACTTCCTCAAATGGAGCAGGAGAGGGTGAGATGTGTAGTCAGTAAGGTTCTTGCTGGGCATGAGGACCTGAGTTCATGTTCCTAGCATGAATGTAAGAAAGAAAAAGAAAAACAAACCCTAGATATAGCCCCTGCACCTGTAATCCCAGAATTTAAAAGGCAGAGACAGGTAGGTAGCTCTTTGGTCGCCCAGCTGAATTGTCAAGTTCTAGGTTCAATGAGAAACCCTACCTGTCTCAAGAAAATAAAGTGGAGAATAATAAAGACACCAGGTGTCTTCCTCTGAACACCACACACACATACATACACACACACACACACACACACACACACACACACACACACACACGTAACTAGAGTTTTTCTCTCCAGGTCCCGCCAAGCCCCGGCACTCCCGTAGCCCACTTATAAAATAAACATATAGACGCTTATATTATTTAAACTGCTCAGCCATTAGCTCAGGCCTACCATTTTCTAGCTCTTACTCTTACACTCAGCCCATTTCTGTTAATCTACATGTCGCCACGTGTTCCGTGGCTTTACCTGCTGCCTTTACATGATGCTCCCTGGACGGCAGGCTGGCGTCTCCTCCTCTCCGCCTTCCTGTTCTCTCCATTCTCCTCTCTGCTAGTCCCGCCTATACTTCCTGCCTGGCTACTGGCCAATCAGTGTTTTATTTATCAAATAATCATCCACAGCACACACGTGCACACACATGTACACACACACACACACACACACACACAGATGGAGCAGGGAGTGTACCCTTGCCTAGCACCTCTTCTACTCCTGATTCCTATCAGTGAGCACTGTGACACCAAAGAGACCTCAGAGGGACCTGTGCAAGTGAAGCAATCAGACAACGCCCTTCAGCAGAACAGGGAGAAGCTGCAACATGCAGGCTCTGGAGCTGCATGGGGCTCCAGGCAGGCTCAGGGGCTGCAGCGGGCTCAGGGGCAGCAGCAGGCTCAGGGGCAGCAGCAGGCTCAGGGTCTACAGCAGCAGGCTCAGGGGCCGCAGCGGGCTCCTAACTGTGGAGTTCATTCCCGTGGGATCAAGGAGGCCACAGTCTCGCTGATCCCAGGGAGCAGCACCCGCCCTTGCCTGGAAGCTGAGTGGAGACAGGTTCTCTTCTTCATCCAATGCAAGAAAGCCAAGAAACTTCCCTGACCTGGGCCTGGCCCTTCAGACCCAGCTGGGGATAGAGGCAGGTAGAGGACAGTGACAATCAGGTTATGATGCTGAGGGGAGCCGAGCTGCCTGCTGGCCCAGTGGCTGGGGTCAATGTCCCCCTAAGACAGCTGCCCTATAGGAGCCTCAGTGTGACAGCTAACTTTTTATTCTTAGAGATCTCATACGTGAATACAATACACCCCAATCCTTGCAGCTTCTCCTGTGCACCCCATCCAGATCTTCCTCTCAACTTCATGTCCTGGTCCAGTTTTTTAAACACACCACCTGCTGAGTCCAGTTGGTGTCACCTGAGTGCACATGAGTGGAGAGCTGGCTCCTAGAGCCCGGGCAGCCTACCAAGGGCCGCGTCCCAGAAGGAAACGGCCTGGCTTCCCTAGTAGGGCCCGACGCAGGAATGGGCTTTGTGAGCCCATCTCTCATCCCTGCTGGAGTCCGCTGAGGTATCTTCTGCAGGTCTCAGGAACCTACCACAGCTGCTGAGAGTTCTCCAGAGCACTGGCAACTTGACGCAAGGTTGAAACCCCCTAGAAAACACACGTGGGTGTGCCTGGGAGGGCGGTTCCAAAGGCATTTCACTGAGCTGGGAAGACCCACCCTGTATGTGGGCGGTGCCATCTTGTGGGGTAGCGTCCCAGGTTAATAAAAAGGAGAGAGCAAGCTGAAGACCATCATTGCCCACCCTCTGCCTCCCTGACTGGAGATGTGATGTGACCAGCCTGTAGTCATGTCTTCCCAAGCATCAAATGTGATATTATTAAATACGCAGAAATTTTAGACAGAAGATCCTCAGGAAGGGTCACCCCTGCAAAGGAAGGAGGAACAAAGACAGACAAGGACTGTCCATGGTGATGCTTTATTTCTTTGGAAATGGTTTAGAGTTCTTAGGGATGAATAAAGAAATCTTGATTGTTTAAAAATATTTATCTTTGAACTATTCTAGATACTTCACAGATTTTTAAAAGATAATGAATTTCAAAGCCCAATGCAAATGCTTTGGACATGCTTTTAAAAGCCACATTTATAGTCTCCTAAATGGTTACTGAAATCCAAATATTTATTGAGCATTGTGTGTGTGTATGTGTATGTGTATGTATGTATGCGTGCGTGCGTGCGTGCGTGCGTGCGTGTGTGTGTGTGTGTGTGTGTGTGTGAATCTGGGATAGCACTGAGATTCCTGTACATATGAGTCCACCTGTATAGGACTCCAAATCCAGGAAAGCCTAGTACTGGCAGGTGAGGCCCAGGGTGGTGGGGAAGTCCACAGTGATGGGTCAGGTGGGTACCTCCCAAGAAGGCAGATTCCAGCCGCTCCACTCACAATGGTTACAGTGGAGTTCTCACACGAGTGTGAGCAAAGATGGAGCTCAGTTGGTAGAGTCTTTGCCGACTATGCTCACAAAGCCCTGGGTTCCATCCTTAGTACCGCGTGAGTAGCACATGGCGGTGCACGCCTGTAATCCCAGTACTTACGAGCTAGAGAAAAGAAGACCAGAAACTCAGGATCAGCCTTGGTGTGATGGTTAGTTTTAATCGTGAATGCGTCACAATCTAGAGTCACCAGAGAAGAGAGTCTTAATTTGGGGTGTCTAGATCCCACTGCCCTGTGGGTGTGTCTGTGAGGACTATCTTGATTGCACTGACTGATAAAGGAAGGCCTGTTCCCTGTGGGGGCATCGTTCCTTGGGCATGGGACCCTGAGCCGTATAAGAGGGAGAACAGCTGAGCACAAGCAGGCATGCATCACTGCATTGCTCTCCGCTCTTGGCTGTGGGTGTCGCTGCTTCAAGATCCTACTGCCTCGGTTTCTCTACAACAGTGAACCGTAACCTGGCATTGAGAGATGAATAGACCCATTCTCCATTAAGTTGCTTCTGTCGGGATTTTTTCCGGAAACAGAACCCAGACACTTGGCCACATGGCAGGTTTGATGCCAGCTTAGGCTACATGAGAGCCTACCTCCAAACAGATCTATTGGTCAGTGTGGGACAGGAGGTGCCAGCTGATGCTGGGCGTCACAGCTTGTGCTTCCTGAGTCCCTGGTCCTTTCTAGGTCAGTTAGAAGAAAGTGAAAGAGAAGAACGACATGTTCCACTTCCTTCTTGTGCTTTTTTGCAGCAAAAGCTACGTGATCCCCTTGCAGTGCAGCTGTCCCGTGGATTTCGAATTCCACATCACTCTGCTTCGGTCTCATCAGGCCTTTACAATTGCGCCGAGGTCAGGTGAGGATGGTGTGACGTCACACAGCCAGTTGCCCCAGCAATCTCAGGTCAGAGGCAGGGCTTGGAATATTAGTCGCTTTCCTTGTTGCTGTGGCAAAAATAATGTAAGGAAGGAAGGCTTGTTTGTCTCACAGTCTAAGGGGACAGTCCATCCTGTGGGGAAGGCGAGGCGGCATGAGGCGGCTGGTCACATGGCATTCCCAGTCGGGAAGCAGAGAGGGATGAATGCTGGTACTCAGCTCACCCTCCCCTTTTTGTTTAGTCCAGAATCCCAGCTCATGGAACAGCACTGCCCACATCCAACAAGTCCTCTCAGCCAGGTTAGACATTTCTGGAAGCACTCTCATGGACATTCAGAGCTGTGTTTACATGGTGACTCTAAGTCCAGTCCAGATGACAATAAACATTAGCCAGCATGCTTGAAGAACACACACACACACATGCAAACATGTGTACACATATATGCATGCCCACACACACACATGCAAA
>CABHPP010144778.1:0-48080 GCA_902168425.1 Peromyscus attwateri | reverse complement strand
TGAGATCTACTTAGGGCAGAAGAGAGTTCCTTCATCTCACCATTTCAGAGGATTCAGCCTGTGGCCAGCTGGTCCCACCGCTTCTCAGCCAGTGACAAGGTGGAGAGGAGAGCTGGTCCCATCAGGGGAGCCAGGAAGCACATCCTTCTGATTTTGTTGCATCCCAGACTGCAGCCTGGAGGCTGATACTGCCGCCACTTAAGTTGTCCCATGTGCCAGACCCCGTGACAGACACACACGGAAGTGGGCTTTTCCAAGGCATTTTTTAGTCCAACCAAGCTGGCAACCAAGATTAACCATCAGGCCAGGCATGGGAGCTCACGCCTTTAATCCCAGCACTCAGGAGGCAGAGGCAGGCAGATCTGAGTTTGAAGCTAACCTGGTCTACATAATGAGTTCCAAGACACCCAGGAGTACATGGAGAGACCCTGTCTCAAAAAACAAAATAAAGATTAGTCATCACAGGGGACAATGTACAGACCAAAACAATGCAAGCATTTGAAGATCAGAAAAATACTAGCTGAGATCTAGTGTGTGCGTTCCAGTTCTCGTTTCTTTGCAGGAAACAAAAACAACCCAATACAATCGCGCTTCTTCCCTCTGCTTTGTGTAAGCAGCCTGACACCCGTGGGGTGCTTATTGACACGTGTTCCTAGTACGCTCCTTGACACTGGGAAGCAACAGGAAAAAGAAACACCAATTAGGGTCCCTGGAATGGAGACATGTTTCTCTGAGAAAATAACATGGAAAAAGCTAAGTAAGCAACAGAAAGAGTCCCAGGATGTGTTATTGCACATGCATGCATGTGTATGTACACATACACCAAAGTATATACAGATATCTGTTTATATGACTATCTACACAGGTTAGACATCGTCTACATGTCGGGTTTCTGCCTGGATTTCTGAATAACATACAAGAGGTCTTGGCTGCTTTTTGCACCTGGAGGCAAATCCAGGATGTGTTAATTACACATCAGCTTGTATTGTTTGTTTACCACATGCACGTGTTACTTTTCTTTTCTTTTTTTCTAATTGTAAATACAAGAAAGTAAAGTTAAGCCCCACCACCAGGAAGTAGTTACTTGGGTGGATAAAAGAAACTGATGTTTACTTACTGAGGAGCTGGGCCAACGACCCTGCCACCTCCAATCAGGACTACCCCCGTGGGTGTGACAGTGATGTTCCTGGCCCCTGGAGAATAGCTGAGCCCCCTCCCGCTGCTGGCTGGTTCTCCGCCTCACTCAAACCCACAATTGGCTCTGGCTCTGGTCTTTTTCTAGCATGTGGAATGCAGCCAAATTGGGATGTTTCCCAGGGAGGGCAAACAACGCTTTGGAGATTGAGTTAGAACAACCAAACTCTTTTTCAGCGAGCCAGTGGGTTCTATCCAGGCTGTAAAGTGCCACGTAATGGTTCAGAGTTCCTCTGCTTGCTTCTTTCATCTTCAAAACTATAAAACAAACACAGTTCCAACTAGGATGCATTGCTTGAAGAACCGTTTATGCCCTGCAGGGACAAAGCATGCCCAGGTTCTTCCCCTGGAACTGTATAGGTCAAAGGAAACTCTCTCCACGAACATCATTGTTAATACAGTAAATGAAGCATGTATAATTTCTATGAATGATGCGTATTATCAAACTTTTATCAAATACTGCCCTCTGGTGGACCACTCAATGATATTTTCTGATAAAAATTGTTAGGTTTTGTTTTTTTTTAAGTGGTTTTTGAGACAGGGTTCAATTACCTCAGGCTGGTCTCTGTCTACATAGCTAAAGATGTCCTTGAACTCCTGATCCCCCTACCTTCACCTCCAGAATGCTGACATTACAGGTATGCACCACCATGTTTATAAGGGACTGGGGACTGAACCCAGAGCTTCATGCATGCTAGGCAAGCACGCTACCAACTGAGCTGTATCCCCAGACCTAAAAATATATTGTTTTAAACGTAAGAGTCAGGGACTGGAGAGATGACTTAGAGGTTAAGGACATGGACTGCTCGTCCAGAGGGCCTCAATGCCCACTTGGGGCAGCTCACAATCCACCAAGCTCCAGGAAATTCCACACCTTTTCTAGCCTCCACCAGCATCCACATATGAAGCATGTGTCTACACATACAACAAAAATAAAGTACAAGGGTTGTCACACCAGTCAGGTGATGGTGGCCCATGCCTTTAATCCCAGAACGCGGGAGGCAGAGGCAGGCAGATTTTTGAGTTCAAAGCCAGCTTGCCATAGAGCGACAGCCAGGGCTACACAGTGAAATCCTGGGAGTGGGGTGGGGGAGCGGGGCAGAGTTGGTGTCATAATTAAGTCTTGTTTTGAAATAAAACAAACGTATACGTAAGTCTTCAAATTAAATTTTCAACATCCAGATGCCTTTCGGTTACTTCTTACCTAAAACTGTGACGTTGTCAGCATTTCCTTCAGTATTTAAAAACAGAAACTGCCCTGCTGTAAAGTGTTTACCATAAGGTATGAAGCACTCGGCAAGGCAAACTTGAGTTGACTTCATAAACACTCCAATATTTTTTCAAATTTCACAAAAGTTACTTCTACAACTGTCTTGAGAAGCACATCCCATTTAAAATGGTCTCCCAGGGCCCATAAGACCGATCAGCAGGTGGAGAAACTTGCCACCAGGCCTGATGACCTGAGCTTGATCCCCAGGAGAGAACCTACCACCCCAAATTGTCATCTGACCTTCACATGTACCCTGCCCTCTCATACACACAGACACAGACGAATAAATGTATGTTTTAAGCTAAGTAATTTCCTAGTTAACCCTGCTCTGAATTTGAATGACATTAACACCCAATTTTAAAGGAGAGGTGGAGGAGGGTGGGAATGGGAGGGACGGAGGGAAGGGTGTTCTGGTGGGAGCTCCACCTCAGCCCCTGGCACCCTGGCACCCAAAACCCAAAGAGTCTGGAATGTTCTGGTGGAAGGTCCACCTCAACTCCCCTCCCCATCTCTGTCCCCAAACCCGCCCCCTCAAAGCCCACCAAACACAGCTCCTCCCCCAGAGAGGCTCAGGACCACGCCCCCAGGGTATATAAGCTGCATCCCTGAAACCAGACACATGGTTCTCCTGTCTCTTGTCTCCTCTCTGGGGGCTGGAGAATCACCCGGGAGTGCTTTACCCATTAAACTGGGGCTTTTTCTAATTCGGTCTGATTTAGTCTGATTTGGATTGCTGTGTCAGCGCAGAGGCTTATGGGGGTGCAAAAACCTTTCAAGGAGAAACTGCAGTCAGGATGTATTGAAAACAAAAACAAACAAAAACGAAAAGGAGCAGCTTACAACATAAGGGTATTTTAGCAGGAAAGAAATCTGAAGACTGGACTCCAGGTCTTTGCTTCTCAACCCAGCTTCGTAACTGTAATTTTGCTACGGTTATGAGTCATAATGTAAATATTTGTGTTTTCTGATGGTCTTTGGCGATCCCTGTGAAAGGGTGATTCGATTCCCGAAGGGGTCACGATACACAGGTTGAGAACCTCTGCTCTAGACATCCTGGCAGCCCTTTCGGAACTGGCGTGTGCTTCTTTGCCTCTTTATTTAGAAGTCATTCATCACTTGCTTTAATATGACTGTGAGCCGAGCACGTGCTGCCAAGTGTTCTAAGCTTTAAAGGGATCCTTTCCAGCCATATCATAGTCTGGATTCACAGTATGCTGTTTTCTCCACGTAAGAAGGTCAAGAAGTTCCAGCCAGAGCTCCACAGGGTGATTCTGAACCCTGTTTTCCTATGTCCTGTGAATGGGGAAAGTGAATACCTAGGGAATGGAGCATCTGTCACAGGGCCCCGGCACCTCTGGCTCCAGTCCCCCTTCTCATTCACTGCCTCATCCCACATATACAGTATTGACTTTATACTCATTCAAAGACAGGGAGGGAAGGGGGCCATCCTTGTCAGGCCCGACACTTCCTGCCTAGGACACAGCACCCCCATGGGGGATCGCCTCCGTGCACTGGCTGAGATGGCTGATGACAAGCTTCTTGGGTGGAGACTTCAATCCCTGGTGGGTGAGGGAATGGTGTTTGTGTCCCAGAGCAGTCCACACCCTCGCTAGGCATGCCTCCTGGTCCCCGGGGGGACACTTCTTGCCCTGGCAGGGTACAGTCAGGGTGAGGACACTATTAAGCTCAGCTGGCTTCCCAAGGTGATCTTGGCCAGCTTGTGTCCAGCTCAGCAGCCTGTCTCATGCTTCGAAATGAGTATTTCCTGTGCTCTGAGCACAGATCTGACCCTCTTGCCTTCCATAGTTAAAACGACCAAAGTGTAAGTACGTACCCCAGTAAGACTGTTGGTTTTGACAGAGGGTGTAGTAGTCCAGGCTAGCCTGCAACTCACTACAGGGAGGACTCTTGTCTTAGTCTCAGGAATGCAGGGAGCACAGGTCTGAGGCACCAACTGATCTCATTAAGACACGTAGAGAAGCATGATTTTAACTCCCAGGAGGGAGGGAGGAACAGCTTGCAGAGAATTAAAACTGTGCTGGGGCTCTAGAGAGATTTCTCCACGGGCCCTGCTCAGGCTACCACCCACCCTACAATGTCACTACGCTCAGTGGGACTCTAGGGAGATTTCTCAATGGTCCCTGCCCAGGCACCACCCACCCTACAGTGTCTCTATCTCAGTGCCTGCTGTTAGTGCTTCTCACTTACCTGGCATGAGTCCCTTTCATCTTTGCTGAATGGTCTGATTTGATGCAGTTCTGAGTTGACTTTCCCGGCTGCTCAGAGAGCTCCTTCTCAGCCACATTCCCTTACGCACGGCCAACACTTTACCCACTCCTTTGCACTTTGTGAGGGGAGAGATACAATCCAGGGTGAAAATGCTGTGTTTGAACAGGTCTTTTTTTTTTTTTTTTTTAGGATGTTATCATTCACTTTAGTTACAAAGACAACCACTATTCAGTTGTGTTCCCACACTTCCTTGATATAATGGCTAACTTCCCCAGTTTGTGCAATTTCCTGGAATCATAGTGTTGAAATTAGCCTTGTTTCCATCCTAAGAAGAACATATCTTGCTGAGGCCTGGCCTCCTCCTCCTCCTGATGTGGTCTACCTTGAGCCACAGGAGAGGCCAATACAGATCGGTGACACATGAGGAAAGCTTTTTTGTGTCTTTTGTCTTAGGTGCTGTACATGCAAGGCAAGGACTCGGCCACTAAGCTGTACCTCCATCCCACAAATTATTTTGTTTGTTTGTTTTCTCCTCCCTTCCCTCCCTTGGGGATCCACTCCCTTTCTGTCTCTCATTGGAAAAGATCAGGCTTCTAAGAGATAACCACCAAGCATGACAAAATCAAATATAATAAGATGAAGCAAAAACACTTATATTGAAGTTAGACATGAGAACCCAACGGGAGGAAAAGAGTCCCAAGAGCAGGCAAATGAGTCAGAGATCCACTTGTTCTCATGGTCAGGTGTCCCACGAAAATACTAAGTTAATCATTATAATACATATGCAGAGGGCCTGGTACAAACCCATGTAGACAGAAGCTTGCTGTTTCAGTCTCTGTGAGCTCATAAGTACCTTGCTTAATTGATTCAGAGGACCACCTTCTCCTGGTGTCCTCCATCCCCTCTGACTCTTACGCTCTTTCTGCCTCTCCTCCATGGGAGGTTCCTCTTAGGGGAGGGACTTAATGGAGACCTCCCATTTAGACTCTCTCTCTGCATAATGTCTGGCTGTGGGTCTCTGCATCTATTCCCATCTGCTGCCTGAGGACGCCTCTCTGATCTGATGATGACTGATAAGGCATCTTATCAGTGAGTATGAGTATAGCAGAATGTCACTAGGAATCATTTTATTGATACTTTTTTTTTAGGCTACTAGTGTTTGGTTTTACCCTAGCAGGTCTCTAGACTATCTAGTCTCTAGTTCTTGGTTATCCAAGCAGTATCGGGTATGGGTTCCTTCTCATGGAGTGGACAATAAGTCAAATCAGACTTTGGTTGGCTACTCCCACAAGTTCTGTGCCACCACTGCCCTAGCATATTTTGCAGACAGGACAGATTGTAGGTCAAAGGTTTTGTGGCTGACTTGGTGTACTGGCTAGTTTGATGTCAACTTGACACAACTAGAGTCACCAGAGAGGATGAGCCTCAACTGAGAAAATGCCTCCCTAAGACTGGACTGTAGGCAAGCCTGTAGGGCATTTTCTTAGTTAGTGATGGACAGGTGGAGGGCCCAGCCCATTACGGATAGAGTGTTTTGCTTCTTTTGATTTTTCTGGTCTGAGATTATTTATTCCCTTCATTTTTAAGGGTATAGTTAACCTCCTTGCGTTGAAGTTTTCCTTCTAGCATCTTCTGTAGGGCTGGATTTGTAGGTAGATATTGTTCAAATTTGGCTTTATAATGGAATATCTGGTTTTCTCCGTCTTTGCAGAGTGAAAGTTTTACTAGGTATCATAGTCTGGGCTGGCATCCGTGGTCTCTTAGGATCTGCAGCACATCTGTCCAGGATCTTCTGGCTTTCAGAGTCTCCATTGAGAAGTCAGGTTTAATTCTAATATGTTTGCCTTTATATGTTACTTGATCTTTTTCCCTTGCAGCTTTTAATATTCTGTCTTTGTTCTGTACATTTAGTGTTTTGATTATTATATGCTCTCTTAGTTAGGGTTTTATTCCTGTGAAGAGACACCAGGACCATGGCAACTCTTATAAAGGAGAAAATTTAATTTGAGTTTGCTTACAGTTCAGAGGTCTAGGCCATTATCATCATGGTGGGAAGCATGGCAGCACACAGGCAGACATGGTGCTGGAGAGGAAGCTGAGAGTTCTACATCTGGAAGTGAGAGTGACTCTGGGCCTGGATTGAGCTTCTGAAACCTCAAAGCCCACCCCCAGTGACACACTTCCTCCAACAAGGCCACACCTCCTAATAGTGACACTCCCTATGGGCCTATGGAAGCCATTTCCATTCGAATTACCACATGTGATGAGGCGACATTTTTTCTGGTCCAATCTATTTGGTGTTCTGTAAGCTTCTTGTACCTTTATAGGCATGTCCTTCTTTAGGTTAGGAAACTTTTCTTCTATGATTTCGTTGAAAATATTTTCTGGGCCTTTGAACTGGGGTTCTTCTTCTTACCCTATTTCTACTATTTTTAGATATCTTTTCCTAGTGTCCCAGATTCCCTGGATGTTTTGTGTCAAGAGTCTTTTAGATTTAACATTTTCTTTAACCAATGAGTCTATTTCTTCTATAGTATTTTCAATGCCTGAGATTCTCTCTTCCATCTCTTGTTTTCTGCTGGTGAAGCTCGCCTCTCTAGTTCCTGTTCAAATTCCTAAATTTTTCATTTCCAGAATTCCCTCAGTGTGTTTTCTTTATTGATTCTGTTTCCATTTTCAGGTCTTGAACAGTTTTATTCATTTCCTTCCACTTCCTGGATTTCTTTACAAGACTTATTTGTTTCCTCTTTAAAGACCTCCATCATCTTCATACAGTAGTTTTTAAGATTTTTTCCCTTGTGCTTCAGCTATGTTGGAATATTTAGGGCCTGCTGTAGTAGGACAACTAGACGCTAACGGAGACATATTGCCCTGGCTATTACTGACTTTTTTTTTTCTGTTTCTGTTTTTTTGGTTGTTTTCGTTTGTTTAGTTTGTTTTTTACATGGCATCCAGGCATCGGGATTTGGAGTGGTTACAGGTCTAGGTGCTGATTTCTGGGTTTGTCTTTGTTGAGTGGGAATTTGTTCCTTGGTTTCTGTGTCCTCGATGGATCTTCAGAGAGTATGATGGCTGCGTGTTGTCTGTTTTTTTGGCCTGTTCAGTTGGTGTGCTCACAGGGAATGCCTGCTGGTGTTGGAGGCTAGGATAATGGGATGAGTTGCGGAAGGACGGTTGGAGGAGAAGATCTTTGTGACCTGTGGGGATGGGGTCAGACAGGGAAGTGAGACCACAGCAAGCGAGACTGGGGGACTGGATCTCAGGAGAGCTGTGGGTCCTCCTTCCGCCTACTTGTTGCCTTGGGAGGAGCAGCCTTGGGGATAGCTGGGGGTGCCTGCGGGGCACAGGGTGCCTGCGGGGCTGGGGGTGCCTGCGGGCACGGGGTGCCTGCGGGGCACGGGGTGCCTGCGGGGCTGGGGGCTGGGACAAAACAATGAGTTGGGTTTGGGGAGGTTAGAAGGGGAAGAGCTGTGAGATCCGCAGGAGATGGGAGCAGGGGAGCAGGGAAGGCTGCCACAGGAGTTCTGCTGCAGAGCTGGGGATGAAACCCCACAAATTATTTTTAATGCATTAAATGTGATAATATATACGTATTATATTTCTCCATGTAAAAATGGGTGATGCGTGTTTTGTCTAGGGAACATGTTAAGCCCGATATTGAGACTCACACACTTACGTGCTGTTAAATGTGAGCAGGGCACGCGGCAAGCACTTTGTAGGTCCTGAAGACATCCTGACGAACATTCAAACAAACCCTGAATTTCTACAGGTCAGTGCTCCGATGCTCTAGTAACGAGTTAACGCCGAGATTAGCGCACTAACTCCTCAAAGCCTTTCTCAGCCATGCTTCCGTCATTCCCCATGTCCATCCTCCTCTACAGCCGGCAATCAACACTTCCCCTAATGCTCTTGTATATTCTTCCCTAAGAAACTCGGAGCCACTGGACAGGAGTTCCTGCCTCCTCCCCAGATCAAACGAACCGACCTCTGACCTTCTGCTGATCTGCTCCCTGAAAGCCACTGCTATGCTCTGGTCCCAACAGAAGCCAGCTCTCCTCTGATGCTCGGCAGCCTATCCCTTCTGGCTCTAAGGGACCTGTCTTGCATAGCTACTTTCTTAGAGGAGCAGGGACGGTCTTTGCAATCACTCTACACCTTTTGGGTTTATTTTGAGGCAGAGTCTCTGGATGGACCTGGAGTTCCCCGATTGGCTAGACAGACTGGTCAGCAAGCCCTAGGGACTCTACTGTCTCTCTGCCTCTCCAGCAGTGGGGTTACAGGCACACACTGCCAGCCTGGCTTTTCACATGGGTGCCAGGGTTGGGACTCTTGCACCTCAAGCGCTTTGCCAACCGAGTCACGATTTTTAAGTGTCCATCATCCTGTTTTGTTCTCCTTCCCATAAAATGGCTGTCGGGGTGGACCTTGGATGGTGAGTCTCAGCATCTTACCTGAGACTTGATGGGAATGCGTGCACTTGGGCCTTGCCCCGCACATGCTAGGTCTGAAATCCTAGAGATGGGGCCCCACTACACATACTTCTCAAGTCTTCTGGGTGGTCACAAGAGGTAGCAAAGCTTGAGACCCACTGATCTCCAGCAAACACCCATTGCGCTCTCCCCGGCAACCCTGCTGGGTCCAAAAACAAGGTGAGTAGTTCCTAACACAAGAGTGCTCTCTGGAGAAGGCTGGAGGCTGCTGTGTGTAGCCTTTCAGACCCTATTTCTATTAATGACTTGGATGGGAGCACAGACGGCCCACTGATTTCATTAACAGATGACAGAGAGCTGGATGAGAGAGGAGAGACGTTGAATGATGGCATCAGGACCCAAAGGCACAAAATGATGGTTCAAATTCATCAAGATGAAATTTAATAGGACATAATAATGAAGATCAGCTTCAGCTTTGTATGACAGAAAACCCAAAATAGCACCAGCTCCTAAAGACAGGATTTTATCTCCCAGTCACATAAATGAACTATGACCAAGCCAGAGACAAGGTGATGGCCCTGTTCCCTGGGTTCTATCAACACCACTGCATCATTCCTAAGACCAAAGATGGACACACCTATGTTCAGATGTTCATTGGAGGAAAGGATGGAGAAGAGAAACCACTCTTGTTGCCTAAGGATGCCAGGCGCTACCTCATTATGTTTCTGCCTATATCCTATTGGCCCTACAATGCATCAGCAATGGAGACTGAGAATTGTAGTCTTTTTTGAGACAGAGTATTCTGTATAGTAACCTCACATTGATACCTCCTGCCTCAGCCTCCCAAGTGTTGAGATTACAGGATTGTACCACCATGCTCATCCTATGTAGTGTTTTTACCCCTAGGGAACTCAGCTAATATATATGTCACATGGATAAAAGAGAGAAGAGTTAGAGATACAGATATGGAATGAGCAGACTGACAAACAAAGCAATGATCAAGCCCTTCACCTAAGCCCTAAAGTACAAATGCCTCTTCAGGACTTGGATGTTAGAGAAGGGAGAGGAGGCTAGCCATGCAGGCAGCCCTCGGCTGTCTTTCCACAGAAAGGGAGAACTCAAGCTTTGCTGGAGCAAGAAGAGAAGTGTGGGATATGTGGGAAGGTTACTGATTTTTGTATGCTGACTTTGTTTCCCGCCACTTGCCAGTTGTAGGAGTTTTGTGGAAGAGTTTTTGGAGTCTCTTATATTCAGTATCATATTGTCTATAAAAAACAAATAAATCTCAAAATAATAAGAAATAACTAAACTCAGTAGAGAGTGTTGCAAACAGAGTGGATCAAAGGGAAGGCAGATTTTCAGGGCCTGAAAACAGGATGGAGGAATTGGATCACAGGGAGTTTCTTTTTCAGTCTTGTCTGTTTGGTGTTCAATATGCCTCTTGTGCCTGGAGAGGGAAACTTTGTTGTGGGAAACTTTCTTCTGTGATTTTATTGATAATATGTTCAGTGCCTTTGACCTGGATTTAGTCTCCTGCTAGGCCTGTAATTCATAGATTTGCTCTTTTTATGATGTCCCTAAGTTTCTGCATTTTCTGTTAACATATTTTCAAACTTCACCCTTTCCTTTGTTTGAATGACCCAGTTCCTCTGTGAGCCGTGTAGTGTTGAGAATTAGAACCTGGGTCCTCTGCAAGAGCAACAAGTGCTCTTAACTACACGAGACAATGCAAAAGTCACATATATATAGGCAAGTCCAGCAGAATAACAGCTGATTTCTTGATGGGAACTTTAAAAACCAGAAGAGCTTGGAGTAATGTATTTCATGTCCTAGAAGATCATGGATACCGACCCAGGCTACTATACCTAATGAAACTACCTGCCATAGTTGAAGGAGATAGGAAAACATTTAATGAAATAAACAGGATAAAGGAATTCATGTCCATCATCAACCATCATCAAACCAGCCATACAGAAAATACTGGAGTATTTCAGACTAAAAAGAAGGAAGCAAAGCCAAGAGGCATGAGGCTGTGATAACTAGCATGCAGAGTAGGACTGAGAAGCCAACAGCACAAAAGCAATGAAATGATAGCAGTCCACATAGGCTTTCAGTGACAGTTTTTTTGGGTTGTATTTGGTATAATATTAAATAATACTATGGCCTCAACAGGCTGCAGAGATGGCTCAGTGGTAAAGAGCACTTGTTGCTCTTGCAGAGATCTGGGCTTGGTTCCCAGCATCCACGTGGTGGCTCACAATCATCTGGAACTCCAGTTCCAGGACATCAGATGTCCTCTAGTGGTCTCTGTGGGCACCAGACAAATATGTAGAACACACACACACACACACATGTAGGCAAAACATTCATATACATAAAATAGATAAGTCTTAAATATATATAGGCTAGTCAAATTGAGTAAGCAACCTTATTTTTCTTCTTATTTTTATAAGAAACACATCTTACCTTAAAGAATAGATAATATAATAATAGAGTGAAAAAATGGGGGGTGGGGAATTATTCCAAGCAAACGGGACCAGAAACAAACGGGACCAGGAAGCAATGAGTCCAGGAAGCAATTGGGACCAGGAAGCAATGGGGCCAGGTATCCTCATATCCTAATATCTAACAAAGTCAGCTTCAAACAAAAGCTAACCAAAATAAATAAGGAAGCTCACTTCATTCTGCTCAATGGAACCCATCTAAAGGATTGCAATCTTAAACACACATACCAAACTCAGGGGCACACACACATTTTTTATTTTATTTTATTTTACTTTATTTCTGGTTTTTTGAGATGAGATTTCTCTGTGTAGCCCTAGCTGTCCTGGAATTCAGTCTGTAGACCAGGCTGGCCTCAAACTCAAAAATCTACCTGCCTCTTCCTAAGTGCTGGGATTAAAGGTGTGTGCCACCATTGCCCAACCCTCAGTGCACACAATTTCATAAAGCAAATACTATTAGGCATTAAGCCATAGACTGACCATCAACTCAGTAATAGTAAGTTATTTCACTTTCACCAACTGATGTCATCCTGACCAAAAAATAAAATAAAATAAACAGAAACATCAGAACTGAATGACATTGTAAGTGAAATGAGCCTATCAGATATCTAGAAGATATTTCACCCTGAACACCACAGAACACACATTTGTTGGCAACCCATGGAAGTTCCTCTAAAATAGACCACACATCAGGACATAAAGTAAATTTCAACAAATATAGGAAAAATTGAAATAATTCTTCGTGTCCCATGTGACCAAAATGAAACAAAGCTCAAAAACAATAGCAAAAGAATCATTCAGAAAAATACACAAACTCGTGGAGATTAAACAGCACACTACTAAAAGATGACTGGATCATTGAGTAAATAAAGATAGAAATACAAATATTTTAATATTTGTAGTAAATGAAAATCAATATACTACGACCTCCGAGATACATTGAAAGCAGTCCTAGGAGGGACATTTATAGCTCTGTGTGCTTATAAAAGGAGCACATATAACTTAATGATCACACTCAAAAGTCTGGAAAAGTCAGAACAGCCCAAACCCAAAAGCAGTCAACAGAAATAAATAATCAAAACCAGGGAAGAAATTAGTGAGATGAAAACAAGCAAAACCAATACAAAGAATTGATGAAATGGAGAGTTGGCTCTTTGAAAAGATAAACAAGACTGACAAACACTTATCTGGATTAACCAAAAGAAGAAGTGATAATACCCAAATTAATAAAATTGGAGATGTATAAAGAGACATCCCAAAATATACCACAGAAATTCAAAAAGGGGATGCTTTAAAAACCTGTATTCCACTAAGTTGTAAAACCTAAAAACAAACAAAAAACTGGTGGATTTCTAGATACATCTGACCTCCAAAGTTAAACCTAGTGAGACCAAGAAGTTAAACAGATCTCTAAGTGCAAATCTCCCAACCATAGAAGCCCAGATTCAGATGGAGTCACAGCAGAAATCTGCCAGACCTTTAAAGAAGAACTACAATGTGTATTTCTCAAATTATTCCACAAGGTAGAAATAGAAGGAATACTTCCACACTTCTGCTACAAAGGCCAGTATATGCTAATCCAGAGCCCAGTAAAGACAGAAGGACAAGGAGAGCCATAGACCAATACCCTTGATGGACATAGACGTAAAATTCTCAACAAAATGCATGCAAACTGAATACAGGTACACATCAAAAAGATCATTCATCATAATCAATGTGGCTGTATTCCAGTGAATGAGGGATGGTTCAGCATACACAAATCAATAAATGTAATAAATTGTGTAAAGGGACTTAAAGGCAAAAATCACATGATCATCTGAATATCAAGAGCAGAAAAGGTCTTTGGCAAAAATCTAATATCCCTTCACGATAACAAACCTAGATGTCATAGAACTGAAGAGAACATACCTTAACATAGTAAAATATGTATGTGACAAATTCATAGCCGACATCATCTTAAATTGAGAAAAACTCAAAGTGATCCCATTAAAATCAGGAGCAAGACAGGGACATCTATTGTCTCAACTCCTATTTAATCCAGCAAATCTAGTCCTTGCTAGAACAATAGAACAGAAGGAAATAAAAGGAATACAAAGAGGAAACGAAAAAGTCAAATTACCCCTGTTCATAGACAATATGATACTGAATATAAGAGACTCCAAAACTCTTCCACAAAACTCCTACAACTGGCAAGTGGCGGGAAACAAAGTCAGCATACAAAAATCAGTAACCTTTCCACATACCAATAGCAAACACACTGAGAAGAAAATCAGGGAAGCAGTCTCACTCACAACAATCCTAAAAACAAAACAACAACAAACCTTAGGCAGTGGGGTGCTCAGTGGATAAAGGCACCTACCACTATGCCTGGCAACCTGAGTTCAACCTCCAGGACCCACAGGATGGAAAGAGAACCAGCTCATTCAGGTTGTCCTCTGCCTCTACACTGGATCCATGGCAGGCATGCACACACACACAGACACGCAAGTAAATAAGATGCTTTTTCCTAAAAACCTCAGGAGAAACCTAGCCAAGGAAGTGAAAAACTCCTATCATAAAAGCTTTAAGCTGGGTGGTGCCCAGCACTCAGGAGGCAGAGGCAGGCGGATCTTTGTGAATTCGGGGCCAGTCTGGTCTACAAATTGAGTTCCAGAACAGCCAGAGCTGTTACACAGAGAAACCCTGTCTCAAAAAAAACAAAACAAAACAAAAAAAAAACCCCACAAAAACCAAACCAAAACAACAACAACAAAACCTTTAAAATTCTGAAGACACAAGATAAAGTAACTTTTATACTTAGGGATTGGTGATGTGAAAATGACCATCCTAACTAAGGCAATTTACAGATCCCATATTCTTCACAGAAATAGAGAAGAAAAAAATTTTTTTAAGATATATTTATTATGTGCTTTATCTGCATGTATATCTTTATGCCAGAAGAGGGCATCAGATCCCACTATACATGGTTGTGAGCCAACATGTGGTTGCTGAGAACTGAACTCAGGACCTCTGGAAGTGCAGCCAGTGCTCTTAACCACTGAACCATCTCTCCAGCCCCTGAAAAGAAAATCTTAAAATTCAAGTGAAAACACAAAAGATTCCAGGTAGCCAAAGCAATCCTGACCATAAAGAATGACACTGGAAAGGTCACCACACTTACCCTTACGTACTACAGAGTCACAGTGATAAAAAAAAAAAAAAAAAAACAGCGTAGTACTGGCGCGGAAGGCAGAGGCAGGCAGATCTCAGTGAGTTCAAGGCCAGCCTGGTCTACAAAGTGAGTTCCAGGACAGCCAGGACTATTACACAGAGAAACCCCGTCTTGGACAAAACAAAAATAGATAGATAGATAGATAGATAGATAGATAGATAGATAGATAGATAGTTTGAAAACCGTTCACTACCATTAGCCATGAGGGAAATGCAAATCAGAAGCACCTCAGGGTTCCATCTCAGTCCGCTCAGAATGGCTATCATCAAGAAATCAAAAATCAACAAATGCTATTGAGGCTTTGGGAAACAATGAATCTGTATTTGTAAACAGGAATTCACTACAGAACTTGGTGTGGGGTTACTCAAAAGCTAGAACGAAAACTACATAGAACACAGCTGTCCCCCTCCTGGTCATATACCCCAAACATTCCACTCTACAATAGTGACCTGCTCAGCCATGTTCATTGGTGCTCGGCTCACAAAAGCTAGGAAGTGAGACCAGCCTAGCTGTCCATCAGCTGATGGGCCAATGATAAAGTGAGTTGCACATACACTGTGGAATTTTATTTAGCTGGAAAGAAAAAAGTGGATTTTGATGGTAAATGGATGGAACTAGTAAAAATCATACTGAGGGAGGAAATCCAAATCTAGAAAGACAAACACCACATGTTCGCCCTTCTATGGGAGCCCTAGCTTCACACTCACGGTTTGGTGTGCTTGATCAGACTACTTACAGAAGCCAGAAAACTGGAAAGAGACAACTAATGTGGGGGTCCCTTGAGGAAGGAGGGGGACAGTAGAATGCAGGATGCTGAGAGTGGAAAGGTCTAAGCAAGGAGGGGGAAGAGGGAAAGGTGGTTAACTAAACAGCTGATGGTGGGCTCATATCACACCAGGGATACAGATAGCATTCTGGATTAAACATGTTAAACCTATGCTACATATAAAGAAACCTGGTTTACATTTAGAACCTTTTCTGTGTTTTATATGCTTTGATTTCAGCCAACCACATCTTTGCTTTAAAAACAAACACAAAGCCAGGTGTGCTGGCAAATTCCTTCAGCAGCACTCTGGAGGCAGAGGCTGGTGGATCTCTGAGTTCAATCTAGACTTATCTACTCAATGAGTTCCAGGACAGCCAGGGCTACACAGTGGGACTCTGACTCTGGATATGGCGGGATATATCTGAGGCCAGCCCGGACTACATGAGACCCTGTGTCAAAAACAAAACAGCCAGATGGCTCAGTGGGTAAAGACACTCGCCACCAAGACTGGCAACTCAGATTTAATCCCTGGAACCCACACGGTAGAAGGAGATTAATTTCTGCCAGTTACCCTCTGACCTCCACACATGGACCACATAGCATGCATGCACTCACTCACACACAAAGTTAATTAATTTTAAAATTGGCTAGGAAACATTTTAAAACAAGACAAGCAAATAAACCAAGTGGGGCTGGGAGGTGCAGCTCAGCGAGAGAGCGTTTGTCTGGCATGTGTGAGACCCTGGGTTCCTCATCATCATCATCATCATCATCATCATCATCATCATCAACAATGAAGCTATCTCCTATGTTTGTCAATTCAGTTTGTTCAATTCCATGGCCAAAGGGCAAACTTCTAATTCTGGTTATATATCTGTATTTGTCAGGATATAGTCTTGGCTATGATTCAGCTTTACCCCAAAAGGCAAATTCCAAAATACCAGTGGCTTAACTCAAAAGTGTAGCTGGAGTTTTCTACAGCCCTGCCCGGGCCCACAGCCGCTCAGACCCAAGTAAACACACAGAGACTTATGTTACTTAAAAACTGTATGGCAGTGGCAGGCTTCTTGCTATCTCGTTCTTATATCTTAAATTAACCCATAATTCTCATTTATGTTTAGCCACGTGGCTTGGTACCTTTTCCCAGTTCTGCCTTCACATCTTGCTTCTCATGGCAGCAGTTGGCAGCGTCTCCTGACTCAGCCTTCCACTTCCCAGAATTCTCCTCTTTGCTTATCCTGCCTATACTATACTTCCTGCCTGCTACTGGCCAATCAGCATTTTATTTATCAGTCAATCAGAGCAACATATTCACAGCGTACAGAAAGACATCCCCAGCACAAAAGCTTTGTTTCTCACACACAGTCTGAGTGCATTTGGCTATCTGTCTCCCACCAGCTTAAACCCCTGGCCTTGAGGAAGTCAGGGAAATGATACAAGAAGGACCCTGACTCAGGGAAGGAGAGAGATGCAGGAAGCATCCTGCACTGCCCACCGCCCACTGCCCCTGCCCCCATATATTACTATATATTCCTAGCTAGTGATGAACTCATGCTAATCATCTTGCTGAGGGGCTAGAATTATAGGTCTGGGCCACTGCTCACCATTACCAGCAACATCTTGGCTCTGTTTGTTTGTTTGTTTGGTTGGTTGGTTGGTTGGTTCAGTTTTTTGTTGTTGTTTTGGGTTTTGTTTTGTTTTGTTTTTCAAGACAGAGTTTCTCTGTGTAGCAGCCTTGACTGTCTAGAACTCCCTTTGTAGACCAGGCTGACCTCAAACTCACAGAGATCATCCTGTCTCTACCTCCTGAGTGCTGGCATTAAAGGCATGTGCCACCACCACCCGGTAGCATCCTGGCTCTTTATTGTCCTGCCCCTGGAGTAACATACCCTCACTCAGAGTTCTCACTCACAGTGATGGCCCAGACTTGTCATATAACTAGAATCTTTCTACAAGGGATGCTGGGAAATGTAGAAAGAATATAAAGATTTAGTGAACAGTGATTTTGCCACAATCTACTTGGCTTTAGGGCATCAAGGAAGGATATGAGTCAATTTGAGGAGGCGAAAGTTGGGTTAAGATGGAGTCTCACTATGTAGCCTAGGCTAACTACATTCTCATGATCCTCCCAATTTGGTCTCAAAAGTGCTGGGGTTATAGGCATATATCACCTTCCCTAGACAGAATACAAATTTATTAACCTACCTTGTCTTTTGTCAGAAATGAAGTGCCGATGACTGCTGTATGCACAGGTTTTGCTTCTCTTCCAGTGTGCATCTAAAGTTTAGACAGACAGCAGTCCCAAGGTACTAAGGAAAAGTCCCCAAATGGGCAGCAGGTGACTCGGCACTTCTATTAATAATTCACATGCTATTGACTTACATTTCTGGGTGGCTAGACACTAAACTACATAGGAAGAAATGAGCAAGAAGACAACCACAGATTGTGGTATGAATGTCATTTTTCTTTTGTTTTGTATTTTGAGACAGGGTTTCTCTGTGTAGCCTTGACAGTCCTGGAACTCACTCTGTAGACCAGGCTGACCTGGAACTCACAGAGAGTCACCTGCCTCTGACTCGGTGATTAAAGGCATGCGCCACCACTGGCTGAATGCCTTTTTTTAAATGGCCTGTTTGGGTGACATTTGTCTCTTTCCAGTCCTATGTAAGTACTGATGTGTCAATACCAAAACTGTCTGTTGTTAATATCACCTCCCTTCTTCTGTGATTAGATTTCAGGGTTGGGTTCTGACCAGATGCCTGACATGAAAGTTTTGTCAAAATACATTTGATTAAAATTTAAAATTTGAGCCGGGCATTGGTGGCGCACGCCTTTAACCCCAGCGCTCGGGAGTCAGAGCCAGGCAGATCTCTGTGAGTTCGAGGTCAGCTGGGCTACCAAGTGAGCTCCAGGAAAGGCGCAAAGCTACACAGAGAAACCCTGTCTCGAAAAACCCAAAAAAAAAAAAATTTAAAATTTGGGGCTGGAGAGATGGCTCAGAGGTTAAGAGCATGGATTGCTCTTCAAGAACACCTGAGTTGGATTCCCAGCCGCCTAGTTGGGCAGCTCACAACCACCTATAACTCCAGCTGCAAGAGGGATCCAACACATCTGGCCTCTATCGTCACATGCACCAATGCCCCTCATGTACACACATTCCCCAACACACATACATACATACATATAATTTAAAATGATTAAACAAACTTTTTAAAAATTTTAAATTTTAAGTTAAAATATTATATACACAATAATCCCACTCAAAGTACTTTTCAAGAAAATGAAGAGGCCCTTTCATTGATAAGCTCACAGAGCAGCTCCAAGAAAATTAGGGCACAGTATTGCATGCCTTTAATCCCAGAACTTGGGAGACAGAGGCAAAAAGAAGTGTATGAGTTTGAGGCTAGCCTGCTCTACATAGTGAGTTTCAGGCCATCCAGGACTATATAATGAGACCCTGTCTCAAAAACATTGAGAATATACATAATTTTTCCTCATTTAGAACTTACATATTTATGCAGTAAACATCGGATATTAATATAATCATGTCAGATGATATGTATCAAGACAGCTGGGCGGTGGTGGCGCACACCTTTAATCCCAGCACTTGGGAGGCAGAGGCAGGCGGATCTCTGTGAGTTTGAGGCCAGCCTGGACTACAGAGTGAGTTCCAGGAAGGGCTCCAAAGCTACACTGATAAACCCTGTCTCAAAAAAAAAAAAAATGTATCAAGACATATGGGGGTCTTGGGATGAGGCAAAGCATCCACAAGGCCCTTGGTTCAATTCCTAGTGCCAACCACACACACAAACAGGTTAGAGGGCTGAATGTCCTGTGGGTTAAGTAAGTTACCTCAGGAGAACAAAGGTATCTTTTTTTTCCTTCCAGTTTGCTCTTGGAAGAGTCAAGAACATACCCAATTTGGACCCTGTGAGTATGTTCGCAGGGTTTGTCCGTGGTGGATGGGCAAGGCGAGCTTTCCTGAAAGACAAAGACCACAGTGGGATGATGGGGAGGGCATACCCTGCTCCGTGAGGTTTCTTTTCCTCTAAATACCTGCTGTGCAAAGCCATCAGCCCTCCAGGGGTTGGTGTTCCCTTCACCCGGATGACCCCGCGGGGAGAGACAGAGCTGCTGAGAATGAGCTGCTGTGTGGAGCTCCAGAAGAGTAGGAAGCAGAGGCCAGACACATCAGAAAGCACAGGATGCTGAGCCCCGGAAATGGCTCCGTGGGTAAATATGAGGACAGGGTGCAGATCCCCAGACCCCATGTACATGATGGGTGAGCCTGACAGCTCAACTGTCATTCCAGAGCTAGACAGAATTCCCGGAGCAAGCTGGCTAGCCCGACTAGTCATTAGCAAGCTCTGGGTTCAATAAAGAGAGACCATACCCTCGCCCAGTGAATAAAGTGGAGAATGGTAGAGGAAGATTTCCCGTGTCAACCTCAGGTCTCCACAGGCACACCCACACACATGCACATGCACCCCCACACAAGCACATATACACACCATATGTACAGGCACATGCGAAAGTAAAAGAAAGAGATAGAAACCTCTTACAGAAAGGAAAGACCTTCCTCATAGAAAGGGGCTGCCCACTGAGCCACTGAGCCAAGGCTCAGCAGAGGGAACAGAGCCAAGGCTGGAAATGTAAATCAACTGGGAATGTGCTTTCCTAGCACACAGGAAACCTTGGCCTTGATTCCCACCACCTCACAAAACCAAATGTAATGGTGCAAGCCCATCACCCCAGCATTTGGGAGATAAGAGGCAGGAGAATCAAAACCGTAAGGTCATCCTTAACTACAACAGCAAGTTTAGGGGCAGCCTGGGATAAGACTCTTTGTCTCTCTCTTTCTGTCTCTGTCTGTATCTCTCCCCCTCACACCCCCCTCATTAAATAAATAAATAAATAAATAAACAGACAGATAGATAGATGATAGATAGATAGATAGATAGATAGATAGATAGATGATAGACAGACAGACAGATAGATAGATAAAAGTCATGGAACATAGCCAAGTGTGGTAGCTACCACCTGCAATCCTGTCTATTTAGTAGTCTGAGATAGGTAGATTTCAAGTTCAAACCTGCTTAGGCAACTTAGTGAGACTTTATCTAAAGAATAAAACAGCAAAACGGGGCAAGGGATCTAGCTCAGTGGCAGTTCACTTGCCTAGCATACACAAGGCCCTGAGTTCAATCCCCAGTACTGATAAATGGATAAACATTTAAAGATGAAATAGAATCCATGAACAAACAATTCTGTTGGTCAAATTAGAGTAGGTCTTGTCATTTGTTTTTGTTTTTGTTTTGATATACTTTTTTTAAAGATTTATTTATTATGTATACAGTGTTCTGTCTTCAGGCCAGAAGAGGGCACCAGATCTCATTACAGATGGTTGTGAGCCACCATGTGGTTGCTGGGAATTGAACTCAGGACCTCAGGAAGAGCAGCCAGTGTTCTTAACCACTGAGCCATCTCTCCAGCCCTTGTCATTTGTTTTTAAAAATCTCTCCAGCCCATCTCTGTTCCTACTTTTTCTGGGAACAAAGCCCTCCACATCCCTGCATAAGAAGGCAGCATGACAGGGCTGTCCTCAACGGGCTCTTTTCTGTCTACAGATAAGCATGTGACTCCACCCAGGCCAAGCAAGGCCATTTAGGGGACTCTGATACGTCCAACAGGACAGTCTAGTTCTTCTTTGACCTTAAGCCAAGCTCATGTAACCTCCGCTCAGCAGCAGAAACAGGACAAACTGCTTCAAACAAGGGAAAAGGTGAGAAACAACTCCCAAAAGTTGTCCTCTGACCCCTCTGTACATGCACTGAGACACACACACACACACACACACACACACACACACACACATACACACACACACACACACACACACACACACACACACACACACACACGATGGCTACCTTTCTTTTTCAATACCAGGAATTGAACTCAGGCCCTCACACATGCTATGCAAACACTCTGCCATTGAACCAGCCCAGGAGTTACTCACCCTTAAATCAGTAGATTGAATCAGGGAGCTAACCCTCCCTACTGTGGAAAGGGCTCATCTAAGCAGTTTGAGGCCTTAAACTCGGGGAGTAAGAGATTTCCCGGGAGAAAGGACCTGTGCATTTAGACTCTGACTGCAGCATCAGCGCTGGCTTCCTGCCCTGCCCTTTGAACCTATCAGCCTCCAAGATCACACCAGTCAGTTCCCTAAGATACTGCAATAGTCATCCTTTCTCCAACCAATTTTTACTTTCTCTCTTCGAGCCATGCAAAACCACAGTATCTTTAAGGTTTTTCCTACACAAAATGGCCTCGGGTGTCCAACGGACATCATTTGCCATGTTTAAAAAGCGGTGCTCTTAGCTGGGTATGGTTCTGCATGCTCAAATCTCAACCTTGCCAGGCTGAGACCGGCTATTGTTTCTAGTTCTCTGAAGCATCCCGACTAATCCAATATGTAACATGTGGAACTGTGTGTGTGTGTGTGTGTGTGTGTGTGTGTGTGTGTGTGTGTGTAATTCAAAGGCATCTGTATTTTGAATTCCTGTTTCAAAGGAGTTAAGTTCTGGAGTAAAAGAACTTGACAGGCACTATATTAAATTAGGGAAAAGAGAAAGCGTGCCGGGGGGCGTGGTTAGAACTTTACATTGAATTTGACTTGATTCCTCATTCCAGCTTAATTAATAGCACAATGCTGGGCTTGGGGTGGGACGCTTCCAAGGGACTGGCTTCATAGTTCTTCTATAATTAAATCTGCTTCTATTCTTAGAGGGAGACATATTACTGATTTTGTATTTGGCTTCTCATTAATGGAGCCTCCATTTTTCCACTTCCCCAGTAAAGCTGTATTTGTTCAGCTTCTGAGTTGGGCTTTGCAAACGTTAACATGCTTAGAAACCACTTAGGAATCATTTAACATATATACTTTCTAACTCCCAGCACACAGAAGGCTAAGACAGAGAATTATGATTTGGGATCAGCCAGGAATACATAGTAAAGTCCAAGCCAGCCTTGCTATGTAGTGTGAGACCCTTTCACAAACAAACAAACAACAACAACAACCACCACAGCAGAATTCTAACTCCAGTCCTGGGTGGGGCCTGAAAGCTTAACATCAGGTTTTCGCTGCCCTTGAGATAAGGTTTTGCTGTGTGGCAGGCGCTACATGGCCTTAACTGGGGACCTTGCTGTCTCAGTCTCCAGAGTAGCTGGGATTATGTATGTCCCCATCTTGCCCTGGGAATCTGCCTCTTTAGCAAGGTCAAAGAGGTTGGTCCAGGTACACACTTAAGAAAAGCAGGGAGGGGCAGTGGTGGCACACTCAAAAGGAGGCGGAGCCAGGCGGATCTCTGCGAGTTCGAGGCCAGCTTGGTCTACAGAGCGAGATCCAGGACAGGCACCAAAACTACACAGAGAAACTCTGTCTCAAAAAACGGAAAGAAAAAAGAAAGAAAGAAAGAAAGGAAGGAAGGAAGGAAGGAAGGAAGGAAGGAAGGAAAGAAAGAAAGAAAGAAAGAAAGAAAGAAAGAAAAGAAAAAGACAGGGAGCTAGAGTCGCGTTCCTAGGCTGGACATGAGCTTGTTAAGTGACGGGTCCCTGAGCTCCACCTTCAGGAAATGTGAGTATGTGCATTTCTAACCAGTTCCCAGGGGCACAGAAACCACTGGCCTCAGGCGCACAGTGCTTTGGCTGATCATGCCCAGTTAGCTGCAGTAATTTCATTTTGGGTCCCAGGCCTTGCAATATTGCCCAGGCTTTTCTCTAACTCATGGGCTCAATTGGTCAATTTTCTGCCTCCGGCTCTTCCACAGCTGGAACTGTACGTGTGTATCTCTGCACCTGGCCGGAAGCGTATTTTAAAGTATAGATTCCCTGAGCCTCTCTCTTAGAGAATCTGACCCAGTAGATTTAGGGAGGACCAGGAAGTGTGTGCTTAGCAAGACCCTAGGTTGTTCACTGAAAGGTGAAACCCTGAGCAAAGTGTCCCATCCTGAAGTTCCTCTAAACATTGTGTCAACACAAAAACAGGAGCCCAGCCAGGAGCCCTGAGTCCCACCTCTGAAAATGAGCGTAACGTTTACTATAGTTTTAGTGTTCACAACTGATTCAGACACATCAAAGACCCAAGAGCCACCTGACTGGGCCGTAGCCCCCACTGTGTTGCAGTCCCGGATGGGACTGGGACTCCGCTGGTAGCGTGCTTGCCTAGCATGCAGGAAGCCCTGGGTTCTGTTCTGATCATCTGTACTCAGTATGAAGTTCAGAAGATCATCCACGATCACGTAACTCTGAGGCCAGCCCGATCTAGATGACACCTTCTCTCAAAATAAAATAAAACTCACATTCCGTGGGGCTTCAGACATGACTCAGCAGATAGCAGCACTCATTACTCCTGTAAAGTAAAAAAAAAAAAAAAAAAAAATCAGTAGCTCCCATTCCATGGGATCCAATGCCCTTTTCTGGCTTCTGAGGAAAACATGCATGCATGTGATAAATATATATCCATTCAGTCGAAACAGTCAAACACAGAGATAAAATAAACACATCTTCTAAAAACTATACGATACTTCAGCATCAGCACAGTTCGCGGTCAGTCTGCGGTGCTGTGGCCGCCTGCTTTCTGTCCCTGTGTATTTATTCCTCACATGGACAACTGAGATGAAGAAAGGTTTGGTTTGGGTTCACAGTTTCAGAGGCTTGAGTCCGTGGTCCTTTGGCTCCATTGTTTTAGGACCTGTGGTGAAATAAACACGAGTGGATGATGCAACAGACCTTTTCCTTTCAGGGGAGCTTCATCCGCTTCAGGACAAACTGAAAACCAGCAGAGTTTCCTCTCTCATCTAGAGAGCCAAGACCTAGAGCCACGAGAGCCAAGGAGCCCACCGTACACTTGCCCCGTGGACACCCGGACAGACCTGATCTCCTAAGAGAGGGCACCGTACACTTGCCCCGTGGACACCCTGGCAGACCTGATCTCCTAAGAGAGGGCACGGTACACTTCCCCGTGGACACCCTGACAGACCTGATCTCCTAAGAGAGGGCACTTGCCAGCAAGAACCCCTTCCCCCTACCTGCCTACAGAATCCTTCATTCTAAAATGGAGTTTAAATTCCATCTACTGATTCTTCTAAGATAATAACACCCCTAGCGATGAGCTCAACACCAAGTTAATGTAATAACAAATCCCTGCTTTTTTAGGAGCTAATGATCTAGGAAATTCAAGCAAATAAATAGCCTTTGATCACACCTCTGCTTCTGTTTCCTGGAGTATAGGTGAGGAAGACACTGAGAACTTCCCCAGGCATTCCATTGGCAAAATACAATTGTCCCCTAAGGCCTACTTCCTCCAGGAACAAGCCCCACCTCCGCAGCAGGGAAGACCCTGTTGCTAAGGAGTCCCCAACAAATGGATGACATGTTGCATTCCAGGGCTGCCCTCACCTCACGGGTAAAATCAAACAGCAGAAACGGGAGCTCTGGCAGGCCTAGAGTGAAGATATGTTAAAGAGACTCTGGTGCCCCTCTCTGCAGCTGGCACCCCTTTAAGACAATGGGCCTCAAGAAATTAGAATTTCCCCAGGAGTCTCAGACTGAGAGAAGGAAATTGTGGAACAGGGGCAGAGACGCCAGCCAGAGAGGGAGTTTGTCTCTAGGGAAGGAGATGTCACACGGGTCTGACAAACTGTCAGACCACTTCTTCGCAGGAGAGACCGGAGCTGAGACAGACAACAACGCGTGGGGGGCCCACACCTTGACTGTGACTGCTCAGTTATGCAACCCTGTTGTCCTGCATTTAAACCTGAACCCAGAAGACGGACTTGGGTCTGGGGACAGGCACGTCCCTGGAGGTCTTTGTTTCCTTTCCTAGTGTGAGCACAGAGGACACATCTTTTCTTGTTTTCAATATTATTTAGTTTTGTGATTGTTGTTGTTTTTTTTTTTTTTTAAAATAGTCTTTCTCTGTAGCCCTGGCTCTCCTGGAACTCACTCTGTAGACCAGGCTGTCCTGGAACTCAGAGATCCACCTGCCTCTGTCTCCCCAGTGTTGGAATTAAAGACAGGAACCACCACACCCAGCTTACTTGGACTTTTGATCACTGGTAGCTTCTTAGGGCCAGGGCCTAGGCACTAATTCTGTGAATAGTTTATTTTCATTTGACCTGGATGATTTTGTTTCTGCCATTTTTTTTTTTTTATAATCCAGCCTGCACATGAGAGGGGCTGCTGTGTGTCCCAGAGCAGAAGGTATTCTGGTGAGTGACCCAGAAAACGCCAATCTCAACCATGTACCTGTCAGCCTCTGGCCTCCCAGCTGCCCTGCTCTGGAGCACCTTTCCTTGCAAATGTACGCCAGCAAACACCATGGGCACAGTCACAGACCACCTACACCCGGAGCTCTGTTCCCAAAGCATGGCCGATGCCGGTAGGAGAAGCCATCCATCAGCATGGGTTCAATGAATATCAAGTATTTCCCAGTGCCCTTTGCGATCCTGCTCCACAGAATCGCTTCCACTGACGGCCCACAGCCCTGTTGCCAACGGCCTCCGCAGTTCTAGCATCTGGAGGGGAGGCTGTTAGCGAGGAGCCTTAATTAAGTTAAGAGTTTTCTTTAATGAATCTCATTTTGCAGGAGGAAGTCATGGCCAGGCATCCCAGTGCCATCTAATCTGCCACGAGCTTTTTTAAGTCGCTGGTTTTCCCTTTCCTCAATCAATCTGCTGTTCCTTTCAACATCCCTAAAGGGTCAAGACCTTGTAGCTAGAAAAAAATAATATATGACAGGGAGGGCTTTCCTTTAAATGAAAACTGTTTCATGTTGGTTTATCTGAATTTACTGCTTTTCCCTCCTAAATGGTACAGCCTGCGCCTAGCTCCAGGGTTTAGCTGAGTTGTAACATTTAATACACACAGTCCCAAGGCTCTGCCGAAAAGCAAATTAATGTTCTAGAAAAATTGGCAAGACTAGCTAGTCTCCACAACAGCCAGGCTCCAAGCAGCGGAGCTTAAAGCTTCAGGATGGCTCACACCTTTTCAGTTCATTCCTGCTGTTGGTTATGCTACCGCGCTGCTCCTCGTGGCTGCTCGCCGCCCGCGGCGGCCATGCCGGCGGAGGAGCGTGCTGATTAAAAGAATCATAGCCGTGGTTACCTTTTTAGAACTTTATTGGGGGGGGGGGGAGAAAGGGAGGGGGGGGGGGGGGGGGGGGGGGGCGACGGGAGGAAGGAGCGGAAAGGAGAGGGGACAGAGCTTGCCCACCCGCTTTTTAGGCTGGGAAGCTGTCGAAGGCTGATGACATAATTAAGGACCAAATCCTTACACCTGCACTGACTAATTTTTTTTTTAATTCATGGGAATTTTTTTTCATGAAATGAGGTTTCTGTGGGTATAAGAAGAGCGTCAATGGGATGAGTGCATTGACTCTGTTGCCTGGATGCTAGAAAGCCCAGAAGAGCCACACGAGATCTGTAAGTCTCAATTCCTCATCAGAGAAATGGGACCAAAATGGCGCTGCTGTCACCGGGCTGTTGGGAGCAGTAGGAGAAAGCAGGAGGCTCTCACGCCTAACTAGACTCCCAACAAACGATGACTAATATCTGGCTGTGACTCTCTTTGAAATTCACAATCAATTATTCAGATTAAGAAGTATATGAACAACTATTTGTCTGTGTTCTTCCTCGTTTTAGGTCAGTTTTTTACTATGTAGCCCAGGCTATCCTGGACTCACCATCTCACTTCAGCCTGTCTAGGGCTTAGTGCTTTTTAAAAAATATTGAGTTCAAGGCCAGCCTAGTCTACAGAGTGAGTTTCAGAACAGCCACGGCTAGACAGAGAAACCCAGTCTTGAAAAAAGAAAGAAAGAGGGGGGGGAGAGGGAGGGGGGAAGGGAGGGAGGGGGGGAGGGAGGGAGGGAGGGAGGGAGGAAGGAAGGAAGGAAGGAAGGAAGGAAGGAAGGAAGGAAGGAAGAAATGTCTTTAAACATTTGTTTATTTCTGTGTGTGAGTGTGTGTCTGAGGCCAACTTCTCTTCCTCTGTCACGTGGGTTCTGGGGTTAAACTGTCACAGGTGTGGCTGTTAGGACCTTCACCTCTTCAGCTCTGCTTTTCTTCAGATTAACTTTTCTTGTCCTAGGCCATGCTTGATGACACACACCTTCAATCCCAGCACTCGGTGGGATCTCTATGAGTTTGAGATCAGCCTGCTCTACATAGTGAGTTCCAGGACATGGAGAGACCTTGATTCAAAAAACATGTAAGCAAACAAACAAAATAAAACAAAAAACCCACCTTATTCTAAATGATCAGCTTTTGAAACATCTGTGTCCTTGTTTTTAGCAGCTAGGCCTGGGCTGAATCTGCAGAGTGGCTCACAAGACACAGGCTGGCAGAGTCAGTGAGAGAAAATGGGCTGTCACCCAAGAAAACAGCCACTCAGGAACATTCGAACCTTCTTTACATCAGAGTGACATTGTTTTCTTTGATTCCAAAATTAAAGCTTTAAACAGTGCATACAATAACATCCTTTAATTGTTTAACAACGCCTCCTGAATTAAGGAGGTGGCCAATGGCCAAGGGGCATCAAATCCCGAGTTTGAGTCCCGTTTCTTTCTTTAAATGTCTTTGATTTTTATTTTTATTTTATGTGTATGGATGCTTTGCCTGCATGTGTATCTCTAAACCACATACGTGCCTGATACCCAGAGAGGCCAGAAGACAGCACGAGACAGCCGTGAGCTGCCATGTGGGTGCTGTGAATACAACCCAGGTCCTCCGGAAGGACAGCCAGTGCTCTTAAGCACTGAGCCTTCTCTCTAGCCTTTGAGTCTCATTTTTATGTCAACTAATGACCTACAACAAGGTTAAATTCTCTCTTCAGTAAGTCTAGGAAAATAATTTAATTAGAATTCACTATTTTAATTAGTGAGTGAGAGAACTGGCCAATTCATTTGAAAAGGCTTTTATAAATTTTAACTTCTAATATTTAACAGAAGTGTAGTATCAATAAAAATAGTTTGGCCCTGGATGTGAAAAGAACTGTCTTTTTTTTTCCTTGTTGATGCACCTCATATTTCCACACTATATTTCATGAGGAAGATGGATGAGCATTTCGCACGCCATGATGCCCGGCATTGCTATTGCTATTGGTCCAAGCAGATGGAGACAAATTAAGGATTCTCACAGGAGTGTCACAACTGTGCATGACCAGGAAACTGTGCTGTGGCCTGAAGAGAGACAAAGGTGATAAGGAAAGAGGGTGGGGGTGGGGTGAACAGACTGCATGGTCCCTTCAGAGATCAGAGAACGTAAGATGAACGGAAACTGTAAATAATGTGCCTGAGGCAACACAGCTGAGTTTGTGGGTTTGCCACTGGGTATGGAAATGGAAACCTTCATCCCAGAGCTATTAGTGAAATTATTAAGGCCACTCCACGTAGTTAAAAGGGAGGTTTATTTTGTGGGTTAACTTACAAGTGAAGGGATAGGTTACACGGTCTGGGAAAGGTGTGGCGCAGTCTGGCAGTGTTCTCTGGAGAACTCTGCTTGGTCTACCTCCAGCGTCCAGGGTCCAGGAACCCAGAGAGCCGGCGCATCCGGATCTCGGGTCTTCAGGGTCCTCTCTCGGCTCCGTCTTGTAGGCGTGACAGTTACCGAAGCCTCAATGGGGGTTGGAACGTCCAGATCAAAGCTGGAATGGCCACCTACTACACAGCGCGGCTTTGATTACAATAAAAAACGGTCTCTGGTTGCTTTCACATCACTTAATATCATACAAATATCAGCCTGTGTAGCAGTTCCTTTGTATTTCTTCCTCTGGAACCCCCCACTGGTTATAGAATTTACATTTGGAGAGTTAGCTGGCTTCTTAGAGTTACTTCGTATACAAAGTAAACAAAGCAGTTTGGCACGCCTCTGGCCAGACTCATTCTCAATATGAAAATATCCCATAACACGGAAAATCAATGAACCAGGCCTGTGTTCTGCTCACAGCTTCTGAGTGAAAGGAACGATTGCACACATTTGAGCCAGCCTGCTCTACATAGGCCACAGTGAGACAAAGGAGAGGAGGGAGGGAGGAGGGGCGAGAGGGATGGAGGCAGGGAGGGAAGTCAAGAAAAAGAACTGGTAGAATAATCAACTCTAAAAATTAGTGGGGAGGAACCACCAAGCTTTAGTGATCCTCCTGCCTCTGCCTTCTCAATGCCTCGATCACAGCATTTGCCTCCACACCGGGCATACCATGTGGGCTCTGGGGCCGGGGGTTAAACTCAGGTCCGCAGCTTGCAAGATAAACACTTTGCTGACTGAGCCTTCTCCTTAGTCCTAGACGCATGCCCTTCTAAACACCTTTCATCAGCCAAGCCTCCTCTAGGAAAGTACAGCGCTACCGTTGGCGTGGAAGAGAATCGGAGCACTGGGGACAGTCCCACCACCACCCAATAAATCCTTTTAAATCAAGGATGCCGATCACTTGAATGCTGCTGTGATCACAAGGCCTGGCAGAAACAACTTAAAGGGGGAAAGATTAGTTTGGGCTCACAGTTGCCGAGGGTCCCCGTCCATCGCCGTGAACGGATGGAGGGACAGCTGAAGCGGGGTGGAGGATAACTTTCAGAGGCTCACCCCATGGACCTCAAGGTTCCAGAGCAGAACCACCAGCTGGGGAACACACTTTCAAACGTGAGCTCCTGGGAGCCATTGCAGATTCAAACCACAACCATCATCCGTTCCTTGTGCACACAGGCTGACTCTGCCCCAGACTGTTCTCTGGTTAAACTCCACCAGAGTCCTCGCTGTAATCATGAAGCAGCAAAGTCACCCGCTTTGGAAATGCGAACTGCAGTTCTAATTTGGTAGGTGCCCATTGCACAGGCTCTGCAGAGCCTTGCAAAGCCAGAGAACCCACACGTAACCGGGGACAGAAACGCTCCCATAGTCAAAGCCTCATTTGCAAACCCCAAAAAGGAGGGATCCCTTAGCATTGACTTTAGAGAAAGAAGGGTGCTATTTTCATGTTCTCTTATTGCGTGTGCTGAAGCGGCCAGCCCTGCAGTTAGGAGCGATGGAGATGGCTGAGGACGGGTAACAGCACAGTCTTTAATTACGTAACCTCACTCCTGCTCGGTAAGGGCGAGAGCTGCATTTTGCCTTCGGGAGTGCGGGAGGTGAGTGGTTTGCTTATTAGACATTTCTTTTTTAGTTCTTTGGGTCACCCCTACCGCACATCCAGCCCTCCTGGGTTTCTTTCTCTTCGGGCCTCCTGTCTTGTTTTACTGTTTCTTTTCTTGTTTCAAAGAATTCTTTTGGTTTTTGTTGTCTAGAGAATAGATTTTCTGCTCAATCCAGACCTCTCCTGATTGAAGTTTTCTTTCCAGACTTCAGGCGCCTCCTCTGGCTCCCCCACCCCCCCCCCCCCCCCTGCCACCCATAACTGCCTGTGCCTTCTTCACCCAGCCAGGAGCTTGGGAGCGACTGTCTCCAAGACCAACCAGTCCCCTCTGTCAGCAGGCCCGGTGTGAGCTCAGGTTCCATGGCCTCCAGAGCATGACCTTTAACCTGCCACAGGAATACTAGGGATGACAGGAACCGCTCTGGTCTAGCCTGCAGGGAAGGCTGCCTTGGGATAAGAGGATGAATGCAGAAGGACTTCTACACATTGCAAGGCATTGCACAACAGACCAAGCTAATCTGCATCCTTTGCTTCCTCTTATCCCCTGGGACCTCTCACCCACCTGTCCTGACTTGTCCCTTGACTTCCCTCTTCCCATCACCCTGATTATGAGTGTCTTAGGGCCAAGGATTATGACTAACAGCATTTAGTGAGCCCAGCAGGGCTATAAAGAATGAGCAAAGGGGGCTGGAAAGATGGCTCAGCGGTTAAGAGCTCTGACTGCTCTACCAGAGGATCCGGTTCAATTCCCAGCACCCACATGGAGGCTCACAGCTGTCTGTAACTCCAGTTCCCGGGGACCCAGCACCCTCACCCAGACATACATACAGACAAAACACCAATGTATACAAAATTTAAAAAGAACTTTAAGAATGAACAGAGGTCCTTTCACTCTCCAAACACTCAGCCCCAAGGACTGCAGTTTAACTAAACCAATTGTCCCCTTGTAGGGCCTTACTAATAATCAGCCAAACTGTTCATAAGAACTTGTAGATGAAGTCTGACAAAAGCTCATAGCATTTCTAAATTAATAACGAGAGAAAGAGAGAGAGCATCACGACCATAACTGATCCAAGTCATCTCCAGGCTCCAAACTTCCTGTTTCCTTTCTTATCCAAAGTAACATCTGTCTGGAACCCAGTTTCCAGATCCCCTCTGAAGACTTACTCAACCAGCAGCTGAAACTTCACATACTCCTGTGTTCAAGACTCAAGTGACATGTAAGAGGAGTCCCCAAATAGCCTGTTGCTAAGTACAGATCTGTGCAAAACTCCCCTTTACATAACTAAGCACTAACTCCCACGTTATCTCTGACCCCATCATTTGTCAGAGTTGAAAATGGCAGGGCAAATCCCAATTCCAAAGGAATAAAAAGTTCATTACGCAGGAATTCCCCTTTGGAATCAGGATCTTAAGAAAACCCCTTTTGTGGCCAGGTGTGGTGGTGCAGCACTGGGGAGCCAGAGGCAGGAGGATGTCAGTGAGTTCCAGGCCAGCCAGACCTCCACAGTGAGAACTTGTCTCAAAACAAAGCAAGAGAAGAAAAGGAAAAGAAGCCCCTTGATGAAGCCGGGCATGAGCTAGAATACAAGTAAAAATTTTTCTCCTCCCCACTTCTAATTTCCACCAAAATTGCTGTTATATAGTACCTGTTTATATGTTCTAGAAACATGTCAAACATTCTGAAATTCAGGCTTTTTAAAATAAAAGCTTAAGGAGTGTGATTTGAAAGAGCTCCCAGATTCCGGAAATGTGGAAAAGGATCTTTAAGTAAGAAGAGTTTGGGGTTTTGTTGATCTTGTGATTGTGTAAATTTGAAACAGCATCTCTGGAGCCCAGGTTGGCCTTGAATTCATGGAGCTCTTCTTGCCTTAGCGTCTTAAGTGCTGAGATTGAAGGTGTGAGCGCCACACCCAGCTCAATCGGAAAACATTAACCACCACTTCAGGATAAGCTAGCAGACTTCCATTCCCATCTCTGGGGATTCTAATCTTGCACATAAATGAAAATCACAACGGCCACTTTCCCAGTTGGTCGAGCATTTGAAACAACTATCCTGTGCTGCAGTTCTGAGTGCACAGAGATAGACAAAGTGACAAAGATCCCTGCCATCCTGCACAGTTCTCCGTGAGAGAAAGAAACGGAGTTAACTACCTGTGCTTGGTGTGGTCAGTTTCAGGACTGATTGCAGCAGTGGCCCCTCCAGTGCCTTCGTCACAGTCTCTGCTGTCAGCAGAGCTTTTGAGACCTGTTTTGGCCACGTAGCTGAGGTAAGGGAGTCAAAATGGCAGCTCCCTGGTGAATAGTCTAGAGATCTGGGATGAGTTGATAATTCTAGCCTTTCTCACTGTCATGCATTACCATGAGATGAACATGCAGAATAAAAGACAGAGGACAGAACTACCCTGCCTAAGCTTCCTCAGCCAAACCCAGTCTGAGAGCCCAGGAGACGCCATCTTTGTCCCCAGTCCAGCCAACATCATTGGATGTAACACAATTTCTAATAGGTTTAAAAAAAAAAAAAAAAAAAAAACGGAGCCTGATATTGGGGTGAAAGCTGAAAGATCAAAGAAGCAGAGCAAGCCACAGCCACCACCTCTGACCTCACCAACTCCTCAGCCTGAAAGGGCTCCAACTGAAAGGGCTTCTACTGAAAGGAACGCTTCTGCTTCTGCCGAAAAGCCTTAGTTCCTGTCTCCTCACGCCTTATACACCTTTCTCCACCCAGTCATCACTTCTTGGGATTAAAGGCATGTGTGCTTCCCAGTACTGGGATTAAAGGTGTGTGCCACCACTGCCTGGCTCTGTTTTCTCTCCTAGACTGAGTCAATCTCATGTAGTCCAGGGTGGCTTTGAACTCACAGAGATACAGATGGATCTCTGCCTCCCGAGTGTTAGGATTAAAGGTGTGTGCCTCCACTGCCTGACCTCTATGTTTAATCTAGGGGGCTTGTTCTGTTCTCTGATCTTCAGGCAAATTTTATTAGGGTACACAATATATCACCACAATCAGAGATACCCTGTGTGTCCTGTCCAGCTCTGTGGACCTCCAGTGGACCCAGAGACACATACCTTGAGGCAGGGTGTTTGAAGTCATTTGTTACGCTTCAGTAGCTAATGGATACAGATTCAAAATAGTAGCCCAAGTAAAGAAGTCAATAGGATGGAAGTATTATATGATACTAGCCCAGCTGGGTCTTATTTCTAATCTTTCTTGGATATAGTTCCTTTAAGGAATATAATGCATTCTTAATGCCGCTAAAGAAATCTTCTTTCCAAGAATTGAGAGGTTCCTCTTTTCTGTATGGCATCCCCATCCCATAGTTGGTACTCTTACCCTAGTACTAAAATGGACCCCCTTCCAAAAAAAAAATATGAGGCAGAAAACAATTTTTAACTTGTTCTGTTATGAAAAGCAGAACAGAAGTTAATGCTCATCTTCAGCTCAACCAGCCCTGTGTCCTTGCTCACTCCCCTCTTTAAAATGTAGTGTGGGGACTCAGATTCTCTTCTTCAATAATAAAATAAAATATAAGCTTTGTATGTGGGGCTGAAGAGAGGGCTCACTTGCCATCTGCTCTTGCAGATGCTCTGGCTTCAGTTCCCAGCATCCACATCCTGCAGCTAACAACTGACTGAATTCCAGCTCTGGGGAAGCCAACACCTCTTTTGGCCTCCAAAGGCAGTGTATTCAGGTGCATAGACATACACACATACACATAATTTAAAAAAAAAAAACAGAATCTTTTTTAAATTTTTTTATTTTATTTTATTTTATTTTTGGTTTTTCGAGACAGGGTTTCTCTGTGTAGCTTTGCGCCATTCCTGGAACTCACTTGGTAGCCCAGGCTGGCCTCGAACTCACAGAGATCCTCCTGCCTCTGCCTCCCGAGTGCTGGGATTAAAGGCGTGCGCCACCACCGCGGCTCAGAATCTTTTTTTTTAAATATCACCAAGACTTCTTTTTTTTTTTTAATTTTATTTATTTATTTATTATGTATACAGTGTTCTGCCTACATGCATGCCTGCATGCCAGAAGAGGGCACCAGATCTCATTATAGGTGGTTGTGAGCCACTATATGGTTGCTGGGAATTGAACTCATGACTCTGGAAGAGCAGATAGTGCTCTTAACCTCTGAGCCATCTCTCCAGCCCCAGAATCTTTTTTTTAAATGAAAGATTATGTGTATATCTCTGTGTATGCAGGTACCCATGGAGGCCATAAGGACGTAAGATCCCCTAGAGCTGGAGTTGCAGGTAATGCACTCTTTGTCACCTCCAGAAATAAAACAATCTCTCTGGTCCTCTGCAAGAGCAGCGACCATTCTTAAGTACTGAGCCCTGTCTCCAGCCCCTCAGACAGTCGTCTTAATGTACAAAGTAGAGTGAACTAAACTAAAGGCCTTCCCAGAAACATTCTCTCCTAAATTACCATAAGTTCATTTAGGGCTTACAGGCAGTGGGTGTAGCCAATAGAAACCTACTACAAGGTTATCCAATAGAATTCTTTCCCCACAGTTCCTGATGTAAGGCTAGCCTCTTCCCAAGATGTCTTTAAATTCTTACAAAGCAGCTACGGCTGTTGAAATCTTTCCGAGTGAATCGCTGTGACTGTCTTTCCACCTGAAAGGGGCACAAAGGGGGCCCCAGCTATCTTGTCACAAAATGGTCACTGTGATAGAAATGGGTCCTGGAACTGGACTCTTGGCAATTGTAGTTGCTGAACTGGTTCCAAAACGATTGCAAAAGCCAAAACAAAGATCCAAAGGCTGAAGGGGAAAATCCTTAGAATCCCTCCCGCCTTCTAAGAAGCTACCTGTTGGTGGCTCCAGTGCCCTGGTAGAAAACTGGAGACAACTGATGGAGGTACTTCAAGGGTTCCTAAACCTTTTATAAGTTTTCCTTCCTTTCATCTTTTTGTCTTGAGTGTGAGGTTTTGTTTGTGTTTGAGACAAAGTCAGTGTAGCTCAGGTTGGTCTTGAACTCGTGGCCATCAAGCCTTAGCTTCCTGGGGCTGGGATTACAGGAGTGACCATGCAGCTCAGCTGCCTTCCTAGTCTTTCATGGATTCAGACCACTGGGTTTATATCCAGCAGAGCTGTGTAATCTTGGGGAAATTGTTTTACCTCTTGTGACTCAAGTTCCTTGCTGGTAAAATAAGAAGTTCCTCTCTGCCCTCCCATTCCACCACTTAAGTACACATGTTTAAGTTAGTGATTCCAAACCAAACAAATGATAGCTTTCAGCCTGTTCCAGGATATACCCATGAACAGAAACCAGCTGAGTCAGAGTCCACCAAGACAAGCAATTAGATTAGATCTTCCATCAAGAACATTTTTTAAAAGCCCAAGTAGTTTCCTTAAGTCCTCTTACATTCAGCCTTACAACTTTCCCAAGCAAGGACCTGGGTGCAAATAGCAAAGATTTCAAGAATCTTTCTCAAACCTAAACAATAAGCTCTAGGGTCTATAAGAGCATCAGAGGTAATAAGATCTTATCATTACCCAGACTGATATATTTCCTACAGGAGCTTGGAGCAAGACCTGGGATTCACACTCACACATCTGCATACATAAAGCCACTTTAACCAACACGCTGTGGGGTCCTTACACAAAGACAAGGCCACCAGCTGTCGGGGCACTGCACTGAATTGGGGATGCAAACCCCATTTTCCTATGTAAATTGGCCTGGATGCTCCTAGGGTCCCCAACAAAAGGGGTCAGTCCTACTAAATAGGGCCATCTGGCCGGCTGCCGGCCCCAGTGACACCTCGGAGCCCAGGCGTGTGAAAGTGATCTTCAGGGGACCAGGAAGGTAGGTTGCACGAGAGAGCGCAGCTGTCACCTTGGCTCCAGGGTCCTGCCCACAGAGGCTGGGGACGATCAGATTATAGGTGGTCCTAAACCTCGGGGCCTGGGGCGCCTGAAGGTCCCTGGGAAGCCTCGCAGAGCGGGCGGGGCGGGGCACGCTTTGTTCCAGGACCCCAAAGGGGTGCGGCGCCGCCGTAGTCTTGGCTAGAGTCACAGCTCTGTTCCCGGGGCCTCAGGGCAGCTAGCGCCAGGCGGCCAGCAGCCTTGGGCGACTCCATAGCAACAGCGTGGGAGAGCCACTAACCTAGAGCTGGAGGGGAGGAAGCTGGAGGGAAACAGGAGAGGGGCACGAAGCGGGAGAGGGGACTGGAAAGGGTGGAGGGTTGCAGGAGAGAGGAGGGAGCAGGGAGGGGCCCGGCGGTGAATGAAGCAAATAAAGAAGAACAGGGGTGAAGCAAACGAGAGGCCACCGGGAGAGGGGAAGAGGAGCAAAAGATGAAGGAGCAACCAGAGCGGGGAAGGGGTTCAGGGGAGGAGGGAGGGAGGTCAGCAGGAGAGAGGCGGAGAGCAGGGAGAAGGGGCTAAGCGTGGGAGGGGAGCGAAGACCTAACAGGAGCGGGGAGGGAGGGTGGCTGGAGGGAGGAGCAGGGAGCAGCCCCGGCGGGTTCTCCACTGGAACCCTGGCCGCCGCGGCCGGCCGACAGAGGATGAGCAGGCGAGGCGCAGTGGCGCGGCTAGGCGCCGGGGATCCTAGTGCTCTCGGAGCCCCAGGGAACAAGCCCAGGTTCCTCCTGCCGCTGCCTTCCCCGGGGCCAGAGAGCCCCTCGGCAGCTGCACGAGCCCTCCCAACCCCAGGGATCCCCAGGCCCGCGCAGCCCGGTCTCCCTAAAATGAGGACACCCGGTCCCCGCCCGCCTGCCCGCCCGCCCGCCCGCAGCAGGCTGAGAAGGGAGGCGCTCAGCTTCCAGAGGGCCGAGGTCGTTTTCACCCGGGCCTGTTTTTCCATTACAGAACTATTAAAAGGTGATGTGGGCTTTTGTTCATGAATTCATCTCCCATCTCATTCCCCCAAATCAGGGATCTCCCATAGAGAACATACTACTAATGTTAACCTTGGGATCTGAAAAGCTATTTTCGAATTTTCAGGGTAAATTTTTTTAAGAAAAGCCTTAACATGTCATCATTTTTAAGTGCGACCTGCTAAGCCCCAGCTTACACACACGTTTCAGAAAGTAAGCTAAGCAGAAGTGATCCTGTTCTAAGTTCGCTATGGAAACGACTATGATGGCACTCTGGAAAGCATTTTAGGGATACGGTATTGTAGTGTGAAAAGAAAAGAAAAAAAAGCAGACAAACATTTCTGACTACCAGTATTTCAAAAGAAATCTCAGAGATGAGTGTTGTGTGTTTTATTTTAAAACCATCATAAGACATAAAGGGAAGAAAAATAAACTTTTGGACGTTCTCAACTAACATGGCCTATGGGAAAATAAAAATAAACCTAATTGAAAAAACAGCGCTCACCATAAATAGGATTAGCTTTCAAGCAGGGGACATGGTTGTTTAAAAAAAAATCCACCAATCAAATCCATGTTTCATCAAGTAAAGGTCAAAAACTGCTTGGAAGCCTTAAAGAACTCATTCTGTGGATGTGGCCAAGACTTTTGCTTTGTTGTTTGTTCTGAAAATCCAAAAACATAATCCTTGTTTTCAGGTATTACTCCAAAGAACATTGGTTTCTCCTGACCAGTCATCCCAAATTCATCACCCACCACAGGAGCAGGAAAGGTTATGTGTGATAGCCCATCTAGTCCCAACTTTTATCTTTGACCAAAAAGAAAAGATGGAACACATAAACAAACTTGTAATTGTATTTATGAAACTCCACATTTCATGCACTTGTACTACAGAGTGCAGGACTCACAGGCCGAGAGTCCCAAAGAGTTGACGTGTGACATTTTCTGACTAAAAAAAAAAAAAAATCCAAGCAAATTGTGGGCATCAATACTCGATCCTCTACGTTTAGAAGTCAGGTATTAACATTATCCCATTTTATAGCTGAGGACATTGAAGTTCACAGAGGGCATGAAGCCTGCCCAGATTCATGGATTCTCGTAGCACCGAATGGCAGAGTGGGGACAAGACCCCCAGCTTCCCATCACTGTCCATCTTGACTACCACTGCACAGGAGCAGGGCTCCCCACACATCTCATCTAGAGTGACATGGCATAGAACCTCGGGGGAAATGCCTGTAAGTTAATCGGGTTTCTCACTTTTGTCCAGTGTCTAGACTGGATTGGAAAGATCCAGTGGCCTGGTCCCATGACTCAGTGGGTAAAGGAGAGAATACACTCTACAAGGCTGCCTTCTGACTCCTCATAACTCCACTCAGATGCATCAAGCACACATACAATAGTAACAACCTAAAAAATAGCTGAAAAGTTATTTTCTTCTTCCTTTTTAAAAATTAGGTTAAGTACAAAGTATTGGGTTTCATCATGGCATTCACACTTACATGCATGCCACTACAGTTTCTTCTCGATCATTCCTCTCCCTCCCTCAAGACTTTTTCCTCTGTCTCCAGGCTGGGCAGCTGGTTATTTATTTATTTATTTATTTATTTATTTATCCTTGTTTGTTAAAAATGTTCCTTGGCCGTTGCCATCTAAGCCTCTTTCAATACAGTAAAATACTGTAAAGTGGGGATATTATAAAAAGACATCGAAAGACAACGACTTTGAGGTAGTGAAATGACTGATGCAGAGACAGAGGTGGCAGTCCACACCTGTAATCCGAGCACCCGGGGTGCTGTGGAAGGAACATCTGATCTCTGAGGCCAGCTTGGGTTATGTGGTGAGTCCAAAACCACCTTGAGAACACATTGAGATCCTCATTCACAAATGCAAAACAAAGACAAGAGTCCATTTGTTTTACACAATTAAGCAGTAAACAATGTCTCCTTCTTTTTTCTTTTCTTTTCTTTTCTTTTTTGTCTTTTTGAGACAGGGTTTCTCTGTGTAACAGTCCTGGCTGTCCAGGACCTCACTTTGTAGACAAGCTTGGCCTTGAACTCACAGAGATCCACCTGCCTCTGCCTCCCAAGTGCTGGGATCAAAGGTGTGCACCACCACCCGGCAAACAACGTCTTTAAGTAATGACATGAGACTCTGCTTGCCCTAGCAACATTATTCCATAAATTGTGATATGGATTATACAATATCATAAATTTCAGAAAAATAGGAAGTAGTGACCCACCTTCCTGAACTGACTAAACATCAGTTGTTCATGGAGCCTCCCACTGCTATTTGAAATTGAGACAATACTTAAAAATGTATGTTCTGGCCGGGCGTTGGTGGCGCACGCCTTTAATCCCAGCACTCGGGAGGCAGAGGTAGGCGGATCTCTGTGAGTTCGAGGCCAGCCTGGGCTACCAAGTGAGCTCCAGGAAAGGCGCAAAGCTACACAGAGAAACCCTGTCTCGAAAAAGCAAAAAACAAAAAAAAAAAAAAAAAAAAAAGGATGTTCTGATCGCTTCTTGACCTTTTGGTTAAGATGGTGTGTAAAAACATACAGTCTGAATTCAGACATAAACCATCTTTTAAAAATCTGGGGAGAGGAGGATGCAGAGATGGCTCGGTGATTAAAAGAGCTTGCTGCTCTTTCAGAAGACTTGGGTTCAATACCCATTTGGCAGCTCATGACTGTCTATAACTCCAGTTCCAGGCAATCTATTGCCTTCTAACTTAGGGCACCAGGCACACATGTGATACACATACATTCATGGGGGCAAAACACATACATGAAAATAAATGAAATCTTTTTTTAATTGGAGGAGGGGAGAGGAAAGATGGCCCCACAGCTAAGAGCATGGGCAGCTCAGAAGGCTCACAACCACCTATCATTCCAGATCCAGGAGATCCAATACCCTCTTCTGACCTCTGTAGGCACCAGGGTCTCACCGTGGAGACCAAGCTGGCCTTGGTGTAAGTTCCAGCTCTAAACTTCCATTCTTAGGCACAGCACTGTTTGGCTTTTATCTACACGTTTAAAATCAAGTGGAGGTGGGGGGGTGGGGTTCAGAATTTCCCCCTGCACTTGCTCTGGAAATGATGAGGATATACAGGACCCTAAAATCCTCTGCCTCTACATCTTTCTTCTGTTCCTCCCCTTGGCTCCAGGAAGAAGCAAGGTGGCAGGGAGCCACTGAAGAAAGGGGAGTGAACAACAAGGACTTGAGGCAGAGGTGGACAAAGGACTAACTTCTCCCTGACTGTAGTAGAGGTGTCTGGGAGCTAACAGACCCAGCCCCTGACAGGGGAGATGGAGCCGCGGGGAAAAGCTGAGAACCAATCGTTGGCACTCCCGCTGTGTAGGCTGAGAACTGACTGGGGAGGGCTTTCAGTCTGAATCTCTCAGCTGACTTCAGAAGACGCCTCCTGTAGAGAAAGCAGCCTCAAGAGGCCAGGGAGTCTTAGGGACCCCCTCTGCTCCTTCTGCCTCTACAACCTAAACGGGAAAAGGCATGTTTGTTCGTGGTCAGAGCCACTTTCCCCGATGGCCCTGAGAGCTTGCCCAGTGGGACCGCGTATGGGGGTGGAGGTGGGGGAGGGGTGGTCAGTCAGGCCTTCTGGCTCACTGTCTTGTGCTGACTGATGGCAGCCTCAGTTTCCAATCTCCTTCCTTTTAATTTCCTAAAAAGGCTTCCCTGTTAAGAAAACACACCCCCATTAACTTCAGTCCGAAGGTGAATTTTTCTCTTTTACAGAATTTAAAGGAAAAATTACCCTGCAGCTATTTTTAACATGTACGAGAGAGGAGAGATTATTTTTTCTTTGCTTAAATATTCTGATATTCCCATCACGGGGGTAACTGACATTTTCCCAAAACTAAAAGTGAAATTTCCCAGTAGATCTCCAGTCTGAGTAAGATTTATTAGAAAATAAGAATGAAGGGGTGGAGGAGGGAGAGCAAGACTCTAAGAATTTTTCACAGGATTCCAGATTTTGTCTCAACAAAAGTTCCTTTTAATTGGATTCACAAACAGCATTTTGCAGTAATATTATGCATGCCTTGTTTTGTCTTTGTATACCCACAGACTAAATTTTTTTTTTTTAGGTCTGAAGTTTAAAGGAACAAAACTGAATTCCTCCCCTCCCTAGCTCAGCAGAGGTCGATTTAATCAGTGTAGAATTTGACTTCCACTAGTCCAAGGTAATTCTATGAACATCTAGAATGGAAACATTAGACATCTGAGGAAAAGTTGATTAGTATTAATCACCACTTCCATCTCTCTGATTATTTTTGAGAGGAGGTCTCCTGTCACACAGGCTGGCCTTGCACTCCTTGTGACCAAGGCCAGCCTCAAACTTCTGATTCTCCTGTCTTGCTTCCCAAGTGCGAAAGTGCTGGGAGATACTTGTTATCTTCTTTTCTTCCTTTCTGGCTCCCTTGCTTTCTTTCTGCATGTGTGTGCACATGTTTGTGTTTTCATGTGTATGCAGCACACGTACCTGTAGGTGTGTGTATGTGTTTCTATGGAGTCCAGAAGACAACTCTGAGGTTTGTCTTCATGACATCACCCATCTCCTTTGAGGTGGGGGTGTCTCATTAACCTTGGTCTGGAACTCACCAATGAGGGTCGTCTGGCTGGCGGGTGAGTCCAAGGAGTCCTGTCTCCACCTCCACAATTCTGGAATTATAAGGTCATGTCACCACGCCTAGCATTTTTACATGCAGGTGATCACATTTAGACCCTCATGTTTGCAACATAATGGCTTTACTGATGAGCCATGCCATCCCCACCCTCGCCTTCTTTCTTCCCCTTCCTTCCTTCCTTCCTTCCTTCCTTCCTTCCTTCCTTCCTTCCTTCCTTCCTTCCTTCCTTCCTTCCTTCCTTTTTTTGTTTTGTTTTTGAGATAGGATCTTATTCTACAGCCCAGGCTGCCTCAAATTCATAGCTTCCTGAGTCCTGGGATTACAGGTGTGTACCACTGGGTTTAGTTAGATACATCTTTTCTTTTAATTTCTTCAAGACTGATTTTATGTGTAGGAGTGTTTTGCCTGCCTATGTGTGTGTACGGCACGCATGCCTGATGCCCTTGGAGGTCAGAAAAAAGCCTCGGATCCCCTGGAACCGGAGTTACAGAAGGTTGTGAGCCACTGTGTGGATGCTGGGATTGCAACACCGGTCCCCTGAGAGAGCAACAAGTGTTCCGGCTGCTGGCCATTTCTCTAGTCTCCAGTAGATTTTCTTAGAACAGTGAATGGTGCTAGTGATGTAGCTCAGTGGTAGAGTGCTTGCCGAATACCCACAAAGCCCTGAGTTCAGTCGGTAGTAGAATAAATGTGTAAACAAACCAGCATCATATTGGATCTTAGCACGAGATTTAAAAGCTTATAAAATGAGACTTGTGACACTACCACATTAGAGATGGCTTTCTGAGCTCGGCGGTGGTGGCCTTCAATGCCAGCACTTGGAGGCAGAGGCAGGCAGATCTCTGTGAGTTGAGGCCAACCTGGGCTACAGAGTGAGATCCAGGACAGCCAGGGCTACACGGAGAAACCCTGTCTTGAAAAACAAATCAAAAGCAAACAAGCAAACGAAGAAACAAAGAAATGGCTTTCTGGAACAGGAAGTGTTATTCAGTGGAATCCTGTCTGTAACTCTATAACTCTAAAGAAGGCCAAATTTTGGTTTAGGGCTGCATTTGCAAAGTTGTATGAGCAGAGACGAGAGCAGAAGGCTGGAGCGTCCATCCCTACTGGATTTTTCCAGCTGGATAAAAAGAAAGGCCAACTTGTCATTTGTTTGTTTTGAGCAAGAGTGTGTATGTGAGATGCTGGGTACTGAGGTCATGCCTATCACCTGCGATCCTCACGCTGACGCCCGAGAAGGCCCCTCCACCCTGTGTCCTGACTGCACTGGATTTCCAGGGGAGGAGGCCTGTGTTGGAGACACCAGTGTGTGTCCAGAGCACCCAGACTGCAGAGGGCAGTGACAGCTGCTGCATTTCAGTTCTTGCTCTTGCCCTTCCAAAGGGGACACATGGGGGTGGGGGTGGAGGAAATTCACTCCCAGATACCCAGGAGAAAGAATGCACTGGAGGAACCTGCTCAGTTTAGCCACTTAGAGCTTCTGTGCTGTGTGACCTGTGGGATTAGAAGACTCAGCTGGGCATGTCCCTGGCTTTCCTTGTGGACCAAAGTCTTAAAGCATCTCTCCTGCCCAAAGCCGAGTGGGAAATGGAGGTAGTGTCTCAGGCATACAGACATGCTTAGAAACATTCAGAGGTCAAACTTTGGGGTTATGTTTTGCTGTAATCCATTGGAGAAGATGGTCGTTGCTTAAAAGTAAGAGAATGGAGTAGGAAAAAAAAAATCTTAGCCAACAGAATGGTTGAACTTCAAGTAAAGGGTGATGTTACTCTTTCTGATATGGTCAACAGCTGGTTGGAATTGGTTAACAGCTAATTGAAGAATCGCCATTTGGGGAAATTGACTGCTCTGGGAACCCTTGACCTAGTTCTTTATGGATTAGAGGGCGGGAAGGGAAGGCCTCCCGAGGAAGTGAGGCGGGGAGGGGCTTCTGGGAGGGAGGGGAGCTTGTTAAAGACCCACAGGAGCGATCTGGCAGGCTTACCCTTTCCTCTCCTTTCCACACGAGGCCCTGCCTTATCTTTACTGATCTTGCTTCAATCCGGCGCTGGACAAGACTGTTCCTGCCCATTTTTATACGGTGCCGTACAGTGTTTACCCAGGGATTTATTGTTAGGATACAGGAACACAGTCGTGCGTGGCGCTGCCCTGGGCAAGCACACCTTAACCCTGAAGAGAGCTGGTCCCCAGCGCGGAAGCCGGTGGGCAAAGTGAAGACCCTCGCTTCTGATTGTTTGCCGGTTGTTTAACTCTTCACCTGGCAGTCTGCTTTGTCCCTTCTCTGTATATGGAGTCACTAGCCATCTTTAAATCTCATTTCTAAACATGCGGACAAAAAAAAATCAATGTAGCCAAGGTTCATCTCTGAGTCACCAGCTGTGGAAGAGAATGTAGGGAGTTTAAATAGTTTAAAGAGGGGGAAATTTAGAGTTCTCTTTTTGATGTCGTTTTGTTTTGTTTTGTTTTAAGACAGGGATTCTCTGTCCTGGAACTCACTCTGTAGACCAGGCTAGCCTTGAACTCACAGAGATCCACCTGCCTCCTCCTCCCAGGTGCTGGGATTAAGGGCATGTGCCACCACCAACCCAGCAGATTTCTCTATTTTTTATTTACCTTATTTTACTATATTTTTTAAAAGAAATATTTATTTTATTGTTTATTTAGGTGCATGTTTGTATGTGCACAGGAGTGGAGGCCAGAGGGGTTTGGTTCCCCTGGAGATGGAGTTACAGGTGACTGTGAGTCATGTGATGTGGGTTCTGAACCGAACTCGTGTTCTCTGGAAGAACAGCAAACTCTCTTAACTGCACAGCCAGCCATCTCTCCCAAGACTGTTCTTGTTTTGTTTTGTTTTTAGTTTTAAAAATATGTTTACGTTTGTTTTCATTTTCCATGTATAAATATTTTCCTGCATGTATGTCTCTGCACCCACGTGGTACATGGCTGGTGCCCACAGAGGTCAGAAGCGACACCCTGGGACTGTAATTAGAGACTGTTGTGAGCTGCCATGTGGGTTCTAGGAACTGAACCCAGGCCTTCTGCAAGAGCAAGTGCCCTGAACTCCTGAGCCGTCTCTCTGATCCTACTGTTCTTTTCGGCTGTCATTTTGTTTTGTTTTAGACAGAGTCACTAGGTGGATGAACTGGCCTGAGATGACTCTAGCCTGGGAGGCTTCGGGTGGGAGAAAGGACCTCTGAGGGTCTGTAGGCACGTGTAGGATTGTCCCCAGTGACTGCCTGCAGCTCACCCCAGACCTTTACTTCCAGATTCTCTAAACGACACTCACTTCCTTCCCCCGCCATGGTTACTCACTCCATCACACAGGAGACCTCCCGCACTCTCTTCAGCCCTGATCTGATAACCCTTTATCCTGCCCTGACGTGTGACATTGCTCATCCATGGCTCTTTCCTGCCATCTTCTCACTGCCGGATTAAAGGGCAGGCAGGAAGGAAGGCTGATATAGCCCAGGGCAATCGAATATGGTGTATTCTTTTTAAAATAGAAGGGAAAGTGAGCCCCCTTTCAGGACTCCATGACACATCTGTTGTTTTCTCCATTATTTTAGAGATCATCTAATCTCCATCACAACCAAAGATACTAAGTGACTGACTGGCCTGGGGTCACACAGGCAGAACTCCCTGTACAGGGTTCCCACTGGCTCCATGCAGCCCCCACCCCAGCAGCTGCCTCCCCTTGAAATGTGTGAGGGAAGAAGGCACAGAAGAAGACACAGTGGGGTCCTAACCCAGCTTTGCTCTCACTCGGGGGGGGGGGGGGCGGGGGGGCTGTACTTATGGCATACTCTGCCATGAGATACCACAGAACTGGTGCTCCAAGCGGCCAGGCCCTAGTGGGTAGGCTTGGTCTAAGTCCAGCTGTATCCAAAAGAAGGCTGGCTTTCCAGAAAGCTCGAGCTCAGTGCCCAGGCTGCTGCCCACCGTAGGGCACAATGAGCATTCCTATGCACCACAGAAATGGGACTATTTGAGAAATCAGGAAGTGGCATTCAAACCAAAGGACCAATGGACGCAATGTGATTTTGAACCACTAATCAATGGACTTTCTCTGGGCATCCATCACCGCATAAAGTTACTAACTGTTGAAAATCTTTTAATTATTATTATTATTAGTTTGTTTGTTTTTGTTTTTCAAGACAGGGTTTCTCTGTGTAGTTTTGGTGCCTGTCCTGGATCTTGCTCTGTAGACCAGGCTGGCCTCGAACTCACAGAGATCCATCCGACTGGCTCTGCCTCCTGAGTGCTGGGATTAAAGGCGTGCACCACCACCGCCCGGCTATTTTATTCTTTTTTTAAAGCTTTTATTTGTATGGTTCTTTTGCCTGCACGTCTGTCTAGGCACCACTGTATGCCTTGTGCCAGAAGAGGGCAACAGATCCCCTGGAACTATAATTACAGATGATTGTGAGCCACCATGTAGGTGCTGGGAACTGAACTCCAGGCTTCTGAAAGAGCAGCCAGTGCTCTTAACCAGTGAGCCATATCTCCAGCCTCCTAGAAGGCCTTTGAGATATATCTGTCAAAGATATATATCAAAGGCATGTGCCACCACCGCCTGGCTGAGATAATATTCTTGTAATCACTACCTAAGTGGTCTCAACAGCAAATTGTTTTTTTTAAAGATTTATTTATTCATTTATTCATTTATTCATTTATTTATTAAGTATAGTGTTCTGCCTGCATGTATGCCCGCATGCCAGAAGAGGGCACCAGATCTCGTTACAGATGGTTTTGAGCCATCATGTGGTTGCTGGGAATTGAACTCAGGACCTCTGGAAGAGCAGCCTGTGCTCTTAACCTCTGAGCCATCTCTCCAGCCCAACAAATTGTTTTTTATTTATGGAAATTGAACTCAGTCTATTGCATTTGTGTACATAGCCAGCTGATTCCCTTCTGCATCACATGAGTATTAAGAATACTCTTCCAGAGGAGCAGAGTTTGGTTCCCAGCAGTCACATACTCCACCCTCTGAGGGCATTGTGTGTACATACCCACACAAAGAAACACACATATACATAATTAAAAATAAAATAAAATCTTTTTTTAAGTTTTCTAATTTTTTCTCTTTATTTAACACATAAAATTGTACATATATCTGGAGTAGCATGTTGTGGTTTAGTACATACACACATTGAATAATGTTCAAATCACGGTAAGTATGTCTGTCTACTTAAACACTTACTTCTTTATGGTGAGCACCCCAAATCCTTTCCAGTAACCTTTCTGAACTATACAGTGCATGATCATAACCTCTACCACGGAACTCTAAATATGGACGAGCTCATGGCAACAGTTCTGTTCTGGAGCTGAAAGTGGCCTTGGCTTAATGAAAGCCAGGCCTGGGGCTTCACAGAACTTGATCTCAGTCTACGTTACATGCACATGAAAATAGAACTGCAGTTTTGGGGGGACAAAACTGGAAGTTTTCTAAGCCAAGGCAAGCCTTATTTTTCCAGTATCACTTTCAATCTTACTTTCTTAAAGGCTGATGATGAACACTGAATTTTAATAAACCCCAGAATACTTAGACAAATTAAAGAGGCTAGAGAATTCTGAAAATTCTCACAAAAAATGAGATTGGTAGCAAACAGATACCTCTCTATCCTTAGGAACTCTGTAAGCATAAAAGTTGAAAATTACTCTTCATGTTGCCTGACTTGGAAAACATCCTATCTGGGGCTGCATGCCGGCAAGTGTGTGTGCCTGTGGATGCTGGAGGGGGCATGCCGGGTGTCTTTCTCCGTGTGTGTGTGTGTGTGTGTGTGTGTGTGTGTGTGTGTGTGTGTTTGTGGGGAGAACTCCCAAGGGGT
>CABHPP010144777.1:18837-76713 GCA_902168425.1 Peromyscus attwateri | reverse complement strand
AGGAGTTGGGGAACAGGAAAGAATATGATATAACTATACTTCATAAAATTCACAAAGAATATCTAAATTTAAATATAATAATAACTTAAAATTAGAAAAATAAAAAATTAAAAGTTTGCCCATTTTAAACTGACATAAAAGGAAAACATTTTAAAACCCCCAAAACACTATTATAGCCAGTATCCGTTCTAAAGCTTATATCTCACTAGATGTGGTGGCACATACTTATAGAAGAAATGGAAATACAAGAGAACTGCAGATGAGATGTCAGAAAACCAGGGCAAGCATGGCTGACATTGAAGGGAAAACACAGAAGCTAATGTAATAAATACCTTTTTTAACATATATTCTATAGGTCCCGCTCTTCTGGAAAACTATAATTTGACATCCACTTCAAAGAAAATATTGTGGTCCCCATCTTGAAAATACACTGCAGCGTGCAAACAAAAGGGGAATGAGGCTGCAGAGACACTAGTGAAGCGATAGGAATGTAAGACCATGACGATCCCATTATTAGGAAAAGGGCAAATACTGGGCCTCACATGGCGGTTGAAGACAGTGCAGACAGCGTATGTAGTGTGCCACTAACAGAAACTCTAAGCTGATTTAAAAGACTTTGATCTAATACTTGGAAAAAGCAAAAATTGATTTATCAAGAAGGCAAAATTGTGAATGAGAATCAGTTTTTTGATAGCAATTAAGACTGAAATAGTACATTTCTGACTAAAATAGTACATTTTTGAAGTAGAAGATGTCAAAAAATGATGTTTAAGGTAATGGAATGGGTGATTACGTTGAACACTGAATAGATCTGGAATGATGGAATGAATATTGGAGGCTGTGCTTGGAAACAAGAGAGGAAATGATTGAGAGACTTTGATGAGCAAATGTTAAAGATGAAGAGAGGGAAAGGAGATGTGAAATGCTACTGGACACAGACAAGCCAGAAACTTAAATATTTCTTAAAGTTTTAAGGATAGTGTGGACATTCCAACACAATAAAACTGAAATGCCTGCCATAATGAACCTCAGTAGCACAGAGAATGAAGGGGACCTTTGGCAAAAACATAACAAGAAAATTATATGGGCAGGATATCATCATGTCTCAATTAAGACAGGAGAAAATGTTTTGTGAGATAAGCCTGAGCTCAATGAAGAGTTAGTTCTCTTGTTTAGAGAGAAGAATGCAAAATTAGGAAGATCCAAGAAAGAAAATTTACAATGAAGTAAGACAACCTTAAAGTATAAATCCACACACATAATTGGATAAAATCACTTCATGTTGAGACAGAGAAAGCTGGGAACTAGGCAGTGCTGAATTTAATTCTGAATTTGCCTTTAACAGATCAATTACTCAGAAACAGAGAATTTACTGGGGTTATAAACATGGACTGATGGTTTCATGTGGTAATTCCATTTCCCCAAATATCTTATTCCCTTATTTCTTCAAATTTTCTTGTTTTCTAGAAAGACTAATTTCTTGTCAACTGAAGAAAGGGTCACTAGATTGTTTTATGTATATATCTATATATCTACTCAACACAATATTGCCAGTAACAGATGAGGCAAATTTGAAAGATGTTTACACAAATGGCTAACTGATATTGGATATTTTCCTCTGAAATAATGTTACTATATTTCTGCGTTGTGAGATATATGGATGTTTGCTAACATGCTTCTGTTTCAGAGTAGTGCCATATTTATTTTGACAACATTTAGCATTCTTATGGTAGAGATATTCCAGCTTGTGTCGACTTAATGTTTTTATTCAAGTATCATGTGAGATGTCTTTAATGATTTTATGGCAGAAAAGTTTGCTGCCAATGGAAATAGAAATATTTATAATACCAGGATATATGTAACAGTTAACACTCCTAGATTACTACATGCCTCTTACAGTAGGGGTTTTGTGAAGATAAAAATATAATTCCCAATGCTGATTTTTTTATTCATCTTCAAATATACTGTTATCTCTGATCTTAATCTAGGGATGTGGATGAATCTTCAACAGATACCCATTGATATCATTTATTTCCCTAGGAAACTAATTATATGGTAAAAGTCAACAACCACAGAAGATGCTGTTTGCAAGCGTGGATCTGCTAATCCCTCTCCATTTTATCTCTGCTAGTATTTTCTTCAGTCTACTTTGATGCATGGTTACATGATTTGTTACAGTGAACCTACTCATCTGTTACTTACGTTTCTCACTGTTGTAACAAAGTATCTGAGAAAAAAAGGAACTTAAGAAGGGAAGGGTTTTGTTTGAGTTGTGGTTTAAGAGTTCTGTCCTTCACGTTTGGAAAGGTCATCAAGGTCATCTTGTAGCTGTCACAACAAGAATATAATCTGCTAGTCCATATCTTGGTGGAATAGGAAAGAGGGAAAGAATGCTTTCTCAACTCAAATTTCTCCTTTTTACCCTTTAGGTTCAGGCGAAGACACCAAACCATAGATTGATGACTATCACATTCAGGGTGAGTCATCTCTCCTCGGTTAAATCTCCTTGGCAACATCTTCAAAGACCTCTCAGAGAAGTTACTCACACGTGATTCTGAAACCAGTCAAGCTGATAATGAAGAGTATCCATTGCATATGATAATACTGTGATATAACAGAGACTCCAAAAGAACTTGTGTACTAGGACTCTCAATTTGGAACTCTTAGGATTCTTTATGAATAACAGTGGTGGTTTAAATGAGAATGACCTCCATAGGCTCACAACTTTAAATAGTCCCCATCTCACAGTGTCCTTGCCCTCCCACACTAGTCATCAGTCAGGACAACTTTTTTTTTTTTTTTTGGTTTTTCGAGACAGGGTTTCTCTGTGTAGCTTTGCTCCTTTCCTGGAACTCGCTTGGGAGAACAGGCTGGCCTCGAACTCACAGAGATCCGCCTGCCTCTGCCTCCCGAGTGCTGGGATTAAAGGCGTGAGCCACCACCGCCCGGCCAGGACAACTTCTTAAATAAATGACCACAAGCTGGTCTGGTCTGTGAAATCCCTAAGTTGAGACTCTCTCAAACTCTAGGCTGTGTCAAGTTAACAGAGGAAGCCAACTAGGGTGGAAAGAGCCTTCTCTCCACTTCAGTAAGGAGCGACACAAAGCTAAAATGAAACATCCCTGCTCTGGTCCTGAGACCAACCTGTTTGTCACTACCAGCCACTTATTCAATTATTTAGATCACTCACTAAACAGCTGTTCTACAGACTAACACCACCATAGGAGATAACTCAGCACTCTTAAGACCGTTATTCTTCCCAGACGGCCTGAATAATCAAAAACTAAATAACATAGGTGCTTTAAGCCACTAAATTTTGGTAGACTCTACAGAAAAATTGGGCCACTAAAATTTATAATATAGTAAAATGCATTACAAAAATTGTTTTGTTTTGTAAACATAGTTAACATCTGTTTTTCTTTCCATATGTTGCATATTTTAAGTAAAGTATAGGAAACATGTAAATCAACCTTCAAAAATAAGACCTCTTTAAAGGATATTTTAACACAGAGATTCAATATTCCTTCTGGGAATAAAATATAAGCCTTTCCATACTGACTTTTTCTTTAATTTAAAGAAAGATAGCAGCATAAAAAGTTTTTTTGTAGCAACATAAAAAATATTGCAACAGGGCCTGATACATTTATTACTTTGGAATGTGAACTAAAACTAGTAAAATGATTGGGATACTAATTGTCCATATAATATTAATCATATGTAAAATGTTATAGTATTCTTAGAGAAATTAATTATACTTGAAAGTAATAACTAATGTAATTCGTTAAACATTTGTAGATAATATTTTTCCATTATTCCTCTAAAAGAAACCACAACAAAAATGAGACTATATATAAAGCACTTTATACATTTATTTGTTTATTCAGTTACTTTTGTATCTTTTCATCACGAAGAACATCTTCATTATTCAGCATAATCTACTGTATTGATAATACTGTAGGTTTTTTTAATCCATAAAGAAGAATAGTTGACAAGTATCCCAAAGCATCTAACCATGCTGAGTAATTATGAAAGTTGATATGAAGATCACAAGAACTGTGTCCAGTGTAATTTAGTATTTAGAACTTTGGATAGAAGTTTTGGGGACAAAAATTCACCCAGTGACAGTATATTGTCAGAGGTGTTCTTTCCACCTGAAGATTTTATTCCAAGAACTGTCATTTAATAATAGTCCACAACTGCCCCACAATCCAGTCTCTTAATAGCATTGATCCCGAGAGAATGATACTCTGCGGACATGCCTTTTATTTGTCACGCTGAGCAACATTAATAGAAAACAGAGAACCTTAGAAGCAGATTCAGAATAGACCTTTCCCACTGTGTCTTGCTTGCTCCTTCACTCAGGCTTAGGGAAGAGGATGTCTGTCATGACCTAAGGTGACTAGAATCCTGGCCTGTCAAGAAGAAATGGTTTTTCTACTCTATCTATGCTTCCATGGCATAAATTCACATGGCAAACAGAAGGACTGAAGTCGGTCAACAGACCTGGATACTGTTTGTTGTAAGTCATTGTCTTCTACTTCCAGGATCTTTTACAGTACAGTGTCAGTTTAGTGAGTCTGATGCTTCAGCCAGGACCACAATATATTCCCCAAGACCACTGCATCCCCCTACAATAGTTTACTATTCACCTGATGTGACTCACTTTATCTTTCCAGATAAAAAGGTGCATGCAAGTTTCAGAATCATGTTGTGTAGAAGATTATCATGTTTCTATGAGCTCCTCTTTTTGCAACTGGAATGACATATTCTATTCATTTTCTCACCTGTCATTCATTCTATCAAAATTTCAAAGGAATCTGGGGAAATCTCTTTTCCTCTATATTGCTGTTTAATAAGTAGAAGAAATTCAGCTTTCACAGAGAAGGAAATATAATTTTTCAAAAGAAAATACAATCATGTCAGTACCTATTATCTCAAGGAGAAAGAAAAACCCGTGGGTTGTCTGAAACAGAAAACAGAAAGTATCATCAAAACAAGCAAATCATAAAACTGGATATATATCACATATTTTACATACATGTATGTTTATCTCTTCCATGAGTGAATATGAATCATTATATTGAACAAATTAGACATAAATTAAAATATAAACATTAGAAACAACTAATAATCAAATTAAATATTTCAAAGATGTGTTGTAATAGATAGTATATGATGTAATGATTCCTCTCTTTCTTAGTGTCTCCTTTTACGTTACTCATTCCTTTTCCTCTTGTGATGACGTGGAATGACTCAGTGTCCTTATGTACTAAGAGCAAGACAGGTAAATGACAAGGCATCAATACTTGACATTACATAACAAGAATTCATTCAACACAACACAAGAATAATGTCACTGTCAATCTAATACCCAAACAGCAGAAGGAATTCACAGGAGAAAGGGGTGGCTCATGCTATAGTCAAGGTAGACTCCATCACATTACTCAGAATGCAGAGGCATAAAAGTTATAAATACTTATCTCTAGATATTCCATTCTATATTGTGAGAATGTAGGAGCCCACACTGAATGTGGGAACCCATAAATGTAGTGGATTGCAAGAATGCTTGAATGCCTTCATATTATTCTTGTATAAGGGTGAAAAACTACAATATGATCATATATGACTCTGGTTAGCAATCTTGGATTAATTAGGTTACAATACAGTGAAATACAATTATTTCTGCCCTGTTAAAGAGAAACAATACAATAAAAATTTTACTTGTAATGTCACCCATTATTTTTGAACACTATGAATGCAAACATATTTTAATCATAAACTTGAATTCAAAAAATTATTTCTTCACTTGGGCAGTCAAATTAGCTGTTCTAAAATAGTCATTAAAATATTGTCTTGACATTACACTTTTAATTATAATGTTTTATTATTTATACATATGTATGATTTTAAAAAATAATTTGTTACTGATTTATCTTTTAATAGAGAATAATTGCCCTCATTATTTTACTATTCTAAGATGAAGTTTACAAACGTGTTTATTGAATACGGAAAAATAATGATAATTCAAACAGAACTTCTCATATTTCATGTAATATTGCAATTTGTTGGTTTACTTATTAAGCTTTCATTATTTTCATCTCATATTTGTCTTTGTATTCCATCAGAAAACAAAAATTTTTACAGATTACATGTTTATATTAAAGTAAAGCTAAAATACAAAATTTACTAAAAAACAATAATGAAGATACCTCCCTTTTTTCTTGTAAGTATTCTTCATTGGAAATGGTGATTTTATGCTGTTGTAGAGGGAGCCAATCTTTTCCTCTATGCTCTGAGGTTTCCTGGCCAGAACTGAGGACATAATTTGTGTACAAAAATTAATAAGATAAAACACATACTTAATGTAATTTACATTAGAACTCTAAAATAAATAAGACAAAAAACCCAGCAAAACAACCACTTTTGTTAAATTGAATACAGAAACTGTATTTTGAAACTGCTCTCTCTGAAGCTAAAGGACAGGATTCATTTGAGCAATGTCTGTTTGTCCAGAATTCTCTTTGTTATGACCTCTATAGAATTTTCTTTCTCCTCTGGTTCAGGAAGCATATCACTGATATTGGAGAGTTTATCTCCATTTCTTTTATATTTCAAATTATATTTTTAGAGGAAGAGAATTAAAACTCTTCTTCCATATGTCATCTTTTAAGCATGTAACTCAAAATAAACTTTATGCAAAAATGTCATATTTTCAGGGACGGACTCTGCCACTCCTCTTTGAATGTGCTGGTGCTTTTGAACCAATTTTTATTTTATCATTTTAGTAATTGAATGCATGTAGAAGCACTATTCAAAAATGAGGTGTATTCGTTCCTTTGCAATACTTTAAAGAAGAACTGGCTTTTGCATGCAGTCCATCACTGTGTTCAGGGAAAATGTCCTGCAGTGTTCTTCCCTTGGACTTCATATCCTGTACAAATACAGTCATTTTGCCTGCTTTCATTAACTCTGCTACCTTGTGTTATAATACATCCTTTTTTGAGTGTTTAAATTCTAATCTATCGTATTGCAGCACACAATCTGATGCTCCTCAAGAAGAAAAGCCACTGTCACCCTGAAATGTTCAAAGATTTGCAAAAGACAGTCAGCAATTAAATAAAATATATTATTTTAATTCATTTTATTAGTTTTAATTAAAATGGAATTATGTCACTTCCCTAGCCTCCTTCCAACCCATCAAACACCCCAACTCCCTCTCATATTAATTCCTTCTTTGTTTCTTATTATGGTTACATACATACATTCATAAATATTTAAATATAAGCTGGCAGCTCCACTTAGAGTGGCTTGTGTGTACATGATTTCAAGGTGGTTGAAGATGCAGAGATCAAAGGATCATGTGGAGCCCTGTGTCAATGGCTACATCTATAACAGAACTCCTGCATGTAAGGCATAGGCAAGATTGCAGAAGAGTGGGAAGAAATACCTAAGAGCCAGAGAACAAGGACGTCTTCTATAGGACTGTGCCTCCTAGAAACGACGTGAAAGCTACACCCATGATACCTCAACCATATGGCTACCTAAACAAGATCTAAAAAAAATAAAAATAATAATAATAATAATAATAATAATAATAAATATCAATAGACATACTAACTCAGAAAGGAGAAACTCCATGGGGTCCCAAACCTATAGAATGAACTATAAACAACTAATAACTGATGTGACAAGAAAAATAAGTACTTCTCTAGGGTAAACCATGGAATTGGTTATCCAAAAATAAGATACTATATTTCAAAAACATTTATTCAAATATACTATCTGGTTTTTTTTTTAATTGGATTATTTTTTTTGTTAAACTCATTAACATTTTAAATGTCCATGGCCAACAAATATATGAAAAAATGCTCAAAATCATTAGTTATCCAGGAAATGTTAACTAATACTATATGGAGCTTTCGTATTACTCTACTTACAATGGCTATTATCAAGAAAAGCATGTGCCTCCCCCTGGGAGGCCTTGCCTTCTTGTGGGGCAGAATGGGGAGTCAGCTGAGGGGGTCAAGACTGGGGGGGGTGGGAGGAGGGAAGAAGGGGATCTCTGATTGGCATGCAAAATGAAAAAAAATTCTTAATAAAAAAAAGCAAGTTACTTAATGGTGCCTAAGTTACAGGGGAAATGATTATCAATGGCTTGGTGGAATGTTAATTAGTACAGCTATTATGGAAAACAGTACAGAGAGTCATCAAAAAATTCAGAAAAAAAAAACAGATCTACTGAGTGATATAGTTATCCAATGCCTGGGTAGTTATCCCAAGGAAGTTAAATTAGCATATCATATATCTGCATATGTATGTTTCCTGCTGTACTAGTCACAAAAGCTAAGAATCTAAACTCAGACAGATACCATCAATAGATGAATGGAGAAAGAAGATGTGGTATATATACAATATTAAGTACTATTCAGACACAAGAAGAATGAAATTTTGCCATTTTCAGAAAAAAACAGGACTGCAGAGCATATTAAGTGACTAATCCACTCAGAGAAGGCTATCTGACTCATGACTTCTTTCATAATGTATCTAAAATCTTAGACATACCTTAACTTAGTGATCAGTAAGTGCTGAGAAATGAGCTAATGGACACAGAAAATGTTGGATTTGATCAGTAGAATCTGTGTGCATGTTTGGAAATATAAAGTATAATAAACATTTATAAATATAAAATATATAAAAATATAAAAATAAAAGTATAATAAAGGAAAAATTAAAATTAAAAAAGTTTTATCAATATAAATAAAACCATAGATAATAAAAATATAGCCACAGAAGTTAATGATTATCTGCTCCTTTTTAAAATTACTTTCTTTTCTCTCTCTCACTTGTGTGTGTTGTGTGTGTTGTGTTTTGTGTGTGTGTGTGTGTGTGTGGTGTGGTGTGTGCACTGTGTGTGTGGTATGTGTATATAGTGTGTGGTGTGGTGTATGTGTGTGTGTGTGTTGTGTGTAGTGTGTGTGTGTTGAATGTGTGTGATGTGTGTATCTGTGTGTGTGTGGTGTGGTACATGTATGTGTGTTGTGTGTGTTGAGTGTGTGTGGTATGTGTATTTGTGTGTGTGTATGTTGTGTGGTGTATGTGTGTGTTGAGTTTGTGTTTTGTGTGTATGTTTGTGTGTGTTGAGTGTGTGTGGTATGTGTATTTGTGTGTGTGTGTATGTGGTGTGGTGTATGTGTGTGTGGTGTGTGTGTTGAGTGTGTGTTTTGTGTGTGTGTATGTGTGTGTGTGTGTGTGTGTGTGTGTGTGTGTGTGTGGTGTGGTGTATGTGTGTGGTGCATGTGAGTGTGAGAGTGTTGATTCTGGTTCTTCCTCAGGCATAGACCAGGCAAGAATGTTGGATGTCTTCCTCTATTGTTCTCTTCCATATTGGCTCAAGACACATTCTCTTCATTAATATTGACATTTATTTCAATTAGGTTATGTGTCCAGTGAGGTACTGGGCTCCCCAAGTCTGTTCCACCCAATGCTGACATTATAGGCACCAACAACAACCTCTGGCTTTTTACTTCAGTGCTAATGAGTCACACACTGATCTTCAGGCTTATAGAGAAAATATTCTTATGCACTAGGGCATCTCCCAGCCCCCACTGATTTGTTTTAGGTTGATCATCTAAGTGCCATCTTCTCATTGATGTGATATTGGAGAGAGTGTCAGATTTGAAGTTGGCATTCATCTAATGATACTAAATTTAACATTGTTTGCTGCTAAAATAAGAATCAATCAAGGCATGACTTTAATATAATTAATGATATTCTTGTTGTTCTATTACCTGCAATGTAAATATTAAATATAGTTCATTTATAAAGTGATCCAATCAACCACTATGTAAAATTGATAGCTAAATATTAAACATGCTACTACTTTTATATAGAAACTAAATAAGCTTTGTGAGATTTATGTTTTTGCTAGGGTTATTTAAGAAAGTTAATCTAAAGTTAAAAAGCCAGCAGCAGAGTGATGTGGCAGAGACAAGGTGGAAAGGATTGCACACACCTTTGAATTGGTCTTAGCATGAGGTTCATGTTAGCTTCAAAGAAGTTTTATACTCAGATCTGCTCTGCAGGATACAGAAGCAGAGAGGAACAGCTGGCTACCCACAAGGCTGAAATTGATGACCAACTGAGCAACACACAACTCTAGCAAGTATGCTGGTGTTATGCAAAAGAAATGCTTATTAAAATTCACTTTGTAGTTTTAGAGTACCACAAATATTTTCATGGAATGGACCAAAGTATAGTCTATTTTTTTCAACTAGACCAGTTGTTCTCACTCTTCCTAATACTGTAACCCTTTCAGTTCTTCATGTTGTGGTGACTTCCAACCATAAAGTCATTTTTGTTGCTACATTGTAACTGTAATTTTGCTACTGTTATGAATTGTGATGTAAATATCGGGTTTTTTTTTCCAATGTGACCCTTGTAAAAGGGTAGTTTGAAACCCAAGAGGCTGGGACCCACAGGTTGAGAATCACTGAACTAGACATTCAATAATTTCATAATTGTATATTCATTCGCATTAACAATACAATAGACATACATAGTGAGATTTCATAATAAACTTCATGAAAAATAAGTACAAAGCATTAAATATCTCATATCTTAAAAAAAGATGTCTAGTTGTATATTTACCTTTGTAGTTTGAAATATTTAAGAAAAGTTTGGCTCCTAGCTATAAATTTTCTATCTTATACCTAAAATAGTTATCTGGGTGTGGTGGTGCACACTTTTGATTTCAGCATTCAGAATGCAGAGGCAGATAGATTTCTATAAGTTTGAGGCCAGCCTGGTCTACATAGTTTGTTCCAGGCCAACCAAGGCTCTTGTCTACTCTTCAACTATGGTAGGTAAATCCTTCCAAAAAAGTCTCAAATTCAGTTAATTGTGTTGACACTGTCTCTGCTTTAGGTAGCAAAATAAACAAGGACCAGCAATGACCTAACCAAGTGCCTTGGTAACCATACTCAACACTTTTTTGTTGTTGTTAATACAGTTGTTAAACACTGCGTTTTCATGAATTTACACATGTACAGCAGATAGGAAGTTCTCCTTCTGCCCTCTGGGAACTCTTCGGTACTTGTGGAATTAAAGATGCCAGTCATGCCTCCCAGAACTAGAAGCCAGAGGATTAGTTTGCAGCCTTCCTTTTAATCTAGGCACATTACCTGGCTCCTTTGATGTGTTCAGTAGGTGAGATGTTGAGGGAGAAGGATGAGAAGAGTTGATAATGGGCAATATTCACATAGATAACTCCCTTTCAGAGATAGAGTAGAAGAGACAGAAGTCGTCGTCACTGAGTCTCCAGCAGGAGTGATGCTGCTGTAGATGCAATAGAGTATTATTTCTAGTTGAATAGTTTCTATGAGGGATTATTAATCACTATGAGGTAAGCCATATCAAATAGCTTTGCACTGTATTTATTTTCTGTAGACAAACTATTATATCTTTGGTTTGTTTTTTTTAATAGCTAAGAGAATGATCACATATACAAGACTTTATGTCTACTCAACCCTTCTTATTGTACGGAGCCAAAAGGTGGCATCAAGAGATTGATTTCATTTTGCAAGGAGTTTGAGCCTGAAATGTCCCTTGTAGGGTCCCACATTTGATACTTGTTCCCAAACTTGTAGTGTTGTTTCAGCAGAAAGTGAGACTATCAGGAAGTGGAGTATAGTTATGAGAAGTAGAACACTAGATGTAGGCTTGGATGCCAATTGTCTCTCCCTGATCTTTGTTACATCCTCTACCGTTTGGTCTACTGTGATGCCCAGAGACTCCACCACATGCTCAAATACTTAGAACTGAGTCAGTCTCTGTGCCGGTCCATACACAGTAGATAGAAATGGCAACTCAAAAGAAACCTTGGCTACTTCCTTAAGGAGTTTCTAGATTATTGGTCATTGTGACAAAACAGTAACTAATACATTTTAGAGGACTAAAATCAGAATTGTATCCCTTTGTCTTTCAGAAGCAAATTATGCCTATCTCCAGAAAAACACTACACACTTTTAAAGTTCCTTGCATACATAAATATTTGATTATCATACACATAATTTCAAAGAAAAAGTCATAAATTTGTCACTTTATTTTGTCTTGTCAATAAAATGTGATCTGGAAACAAATCTCTTACTTAAGAGACTTACCATGTCAGATCAATTATGACAATAGGAGATTCTCATACTTCTGTTTGTTCGCTATAGAAAGATGCAGTGCAGACTTGCTGAATCGTATATTAGGTAGAACGATATGCGGGATGGGAACTCTCTACTTTCCCATACACTCTGGGGCTTTTAAAACATGTTATGGCCAAATCACCCAAAAAATTGTGTCAAATGGGTCAATAGGTACTATGCTTTAAAAATACTATTTCTTTAAAGAGACATGATGACCCATAGGATACTGTTTTATAGCCTCAAATCATCGTTCTCTATAAAATGTGTCTTGTTCCCCTGACCTCAAGGTCAGTTGTCTTGGGTCTCTTTATAGCTATGAATGACCGAATTTTTGAGCTAAGAATCATATTATGTTAAGTATCTTTCTCCTTGAATACTTCTCATTCAGTTCTCGGCTCCTTAATTCAAGGAATATTACATTAGAAACACTTTAGAAATACTCAGAGGCTATAGCTGCATGTGTGAAGAAAAATGGTCTTAAAGATAGCAAAGGACTAACCCACATATCAAAACTAACACCTGCTATGCTCTGCAAAGCAAAAGGGTTGCCCACACACTCTTCGGAGCTGTAATATAACTCACAGGGGAGGCATGAATTTTAAAAATCACATATATCATGGCCATAGCAGTCCAAAATGTCCTTTTTACGATTTCTCCGGAAGTCTGTATTGCAGGAATTTATTCTTGAGATTTAAGTTAATGGAGATTTTGCCTCTTAATGTTTAAGTGGATAATTTGTAATATCTGTATATTATGGTACAGAGGTTTGCTTATTTCTATTTTCTTAGCTAATTATTATTCCTTTTATAAATATGTATCATGATTTGATTCTTCAAGGGGCCATTTAAGTACTATGGTACCTGAGTAAAATTGTATACAAAAGATCCTTATTAATGAATCATACCTGGAAATCATACTAGGAAAATTAAAAAAAACTGGGAAAAAAATCATGAATATGAAACAAACATGAAAGAAAGCATTACAAAACACATCAATGTACACTAAATAGATCATATCTATTTAATAGCTATCTTATCAGATGTAATATTTGAGCTCACATCTAAATTGTTAGTAGAACTAAGAAAAAAATGATCAAATCTATCACAGGAAAAGGTCAGGCTCAGAATGTCCCATTTGTCACAACTTTGAAATTTGGTCAATGTGCCAAGTACACGCTTTTCTTTTTAGTTTGGTGTATACTCTATTATTTCACTGCAGCAACATTTTCAATCATTTTCTTCCTTTTTTTTTGCTTAAATATTTCTCTTTCTTTGGTAGCCAGTCACACTATTATTATGACAGGTACAATCCAGCAAAAAAATCTCCACTTCATCTTTTCTCTTGGTCTAAGTCTAGACAACAAAGTCCATCTTAAACACGTGTTCCTTGAAAAGCTACCACAGCAGGCTGCTCTTCCGGTTGCCTGATTATTTTCCATTTTTATCATTCGCCAGTTTCATACATGTACGTAAGGAATTTTAATCATGTGTATTGCCTGCCTTCCTCTCTCACACACAAGCCCATTTCCTCCTGAAATCTTGATTCCTCCCAACAAACCCCCTCCTACTTTCATATCCTCTTTGTGAGTGTGACTTGGAAAATTTAAGACTTTCTTGAACATTTATTCTTTCTCTTTTCATCTTTTTTCCTTCCTTCTTCCCTCTCTCCCTCCCTCCCTCCTCCCTCCCCCCCCTTCCTTCCTTCCTTCCTTCCTCCCTCCCTCCCTTCCTTCCTTTCCTAATATCCTGGCAGCTGGATTATGCTTGTTGTTCTTCCTTTTTACAATTTGTTTTAATATGATTTTTATATAACATATTTTAATCACATCCTTTCCTTTCCTCCAACTCCTGCCAGATACTCCCTCCTCACACACTCAAATTCATTCTATTTCTCTCTGTTAACAAACAAAAAAGAAAAAAATATGTAAGAGAAAGAGGTGGCAGATGATATCAAGGAAATGTTTTTAGACACAACAGACTCCTGCACCTACGAACACATAAATACTGTGGCACATACGTAAGATATGCCCAAGCTCAAGCCAGAAATTCTTAGCATAGAGAAGAGGAAGTGGGCACCAAGAACTCCCCTCAGTCAGGAACCTATTTACAATTCACTGGGATATGGAAAATCAATTTTCTTAAATGGAATGAAACTGGATTTATCAACCATATTACCAGATAGGCCTTCTTCTGCTCAGAGGGATTTTTCAAAAAATAAAGGGACTCTCTGTATTTTTAATAGACTTTTTATTTGGTCTTGTATTTTGTTTGTTTGTTTGTGTTATTGGTTTGTTTGTTTGTTTTTTTTAAATATTTATTTATTTATTATGTATACAGTGTTCTGTCTGCATATATGCCTGCAGGTCAGAAGAGGGCACCAGATCTCATTACGGATGGCTGTGAGCCACCATGTGGTTGCTGGGAATTGAACTCAGGACCTCTGGAAGAGCAACCAGTGCTCTTAACCCCTGAGCCATCTCTCCAGACGGTTTGTTTGTTTTTTTAAGATAAAGAAAGATAAACATGGATGGGAGTATCTGGGAGGGGCAGGGGAAGGGAAATAATATGATCAAAATACAGTGTTTGAGATTATAAAAAACATTAAAAGAAAACATGGATTCTGGGTTGTGTCAGCCAACAACTACTGAGCATGGGACTTTCTCTGAAATGTAGTTGATATATTCAGTCCCATTCTATTGAAGAAAATTGGTTTTCCTTATTTCAGCAGCTAGAATTCTTGACCAGAAGAAGGACTCTGTGCCTTTTTCTAGTCCTTCATGCTGAGAATTTTATCTAGATTTGTTTGTGAAGGTCTTGTGCATGCTGTCACAATCTCTGTGAGTTCATAAGTGCACCTACCATTCTGTGTCTGGAATATTCTGCTTCCTTTAAATAATCCACCACCTCTGGCTCTTCTGGTCTTTCTGTCTTCTCTTCTACATAAGTAGCTGAGTATTGAAAGGAGGTAGTATTACAAAGACACTCCATTCATAGCTGAGCACACCAAAGTCTATCACTCTCTTCATATTGTCCGGTAGTGGGTCTCTGTGTTAATTGTTATCTACTATGAACACTGACCTATAGGTAAAACTATATATCATTAAGAGTCATAGCATTGCTATTTACTTTTAACAGAATAGTAAGAGATTTATCCCCTGGGTCTATGACCTACTTAGTCTCTGTTTTTTAGCCTCATCACCAAGTTCAGGAATGGGTTCCATCTTTTGATGTGGGCCTTAAATACAACAAAAAAGGTATTTTGTTACTCTTCTCACATCCATGCCACATTATACCTGTGGATATAGCTTGCAGGGAGGTAATTATTCTAGCTCACAGTATTCATACTTATCTGAGAATTATGTTTACTTATCTCCTCTGATAGCATGTATAGCACATTATAGCACTATAAACTCCAGTTAGCAGATGAAAATTCCAGTTGAGTACCAGCTAAATTTTCCATGTAAGTATGTGGTGTCTTCAGCAATGGGGATTTACCATTTTGTCATTAAGCTGTGGAGGGTAACCAATAACATTGACAGCAACCAGTAATGTTTGGGGAAATCTATGAGACCCATTTGGCCAAAGATTCAAAAAAACATAACCCATTTCTTGTACCATTTTTTTTTAAATGTTAGCAGATGATATATAGTTGGAGTATTTTTTCCCTCATTATATGGTGACTCCATTTAAATTCCTTTCATATGTGTATATATTTTAGGAAGTTTTTTCAGAAGTAGGTTTCCATATGGCTTTTCAAAGGGCCTTCAGTGTTGTGTATCACTTCCCATTTCCCTTCCTCTACCCTGCACTTCCATCCTTCACTCCTGTTAAGTCCAATGTTCTAGTTTCTCCTTTATATTTTTTATTCTCTTATACATTACATCCTGACCTCAGCTTCTCCTTCCAACTCCTCTAAGTCCCACACACACACCTCCCTCTTCACTAGATCCATTCCTCCTCAGTTTCCCTTCAGGAAAGATCAGGCCTCCCAGGGATATAAATTGACTTGGCATAACAAGTTACAATAAGACTAGGCACAAACCTTCATATCAAGGCTGGAGCAGGCAACACAGCAGGAGGAAAAGGGTCCTGAGAGCAGGCAAAAGAGTCAGAAACAACCCCCACTCCCACTGTTAGGAGTCTCCCAAGGATACTAAACTATATAACCATAACATATATGCAGAGGACCTAGCTCAGACCCATACAAGCACCCTGATTGTGGCTTCAGTCTCTATGAGACCCTATGAGCTCTGCTTAGATAACTTTGTGGGTCATGTTCTTGTGGTGTCCTCAACCCCTCTGACTCCTACAATCCTCCCTCTCGCTCTTCCTCTGGGTTCTCTGACTCCACCTAATGTTTGGCTGTGGGACACTGAAGAAAGGCTTCATAACTTTGTCCCTTTATATCACTGTATCCCTTTTTATTTATGTATTTATTTGTGTGTATGCATGAAAGAGAGAGAAAGAGAGAGAGAGAGAGAGAGAGAGAGAGAGAGAGAGAGAGAGAGAGAGTTTGTACATGTACATGTGTGTATCTACAGAGGACAACACAAGGTGTTGGATCCCCCTGGGGGTGGAGTTATAGTGAGTTGCCCAATGTGGTTTCTGGGAAGTGAACCTCTGCTCTCTGGAAGAACAGCAAGTGCTCTTAACTTTTGAGCCTTTTCTCCAGATCATCCTTCAATTAAATTTTACATTAAAAGGAAGAGATCCAAACAAAATATTTTCAATCTTTCAATTATAATTTATATTAATTACTATAACTATTAATTAGAAACTGTACATGCTACACACACTTTATTTGTAAAATACTTGCAAACTTTCCTTATGAATATGTTTTTTTTTCAAATATATATGTTGACCTTTCAAAAATCTCATTTTACAACAAGTTGAAATGTATAGAATACACTTCAAATTTATGATTCAGAATTGTGTTTATAGACCATTCTCAGCACGCACACAAGTGAATTCTTAAATAATTTATCGCAGCAGTTAGATGGTGAGAACAATTGGAGACTGAAAACTGTTTTCCTACTCAAATTGCTTCTACTGAGGCAGAAGAAAGAGCTGCCAAGGCAGCAGTCCGATATGATTTCCTTTTCAATTTGTAAGGGACTGTGTTTTCCCTCATCCTTGAATTTCTGTTCCCTTCTCAGTTCCTATGTAAAAAAAAAAAACAGATAAAATTCAGCTTCAAAGAAGAACCTGAAGCTTTTGTACTATGTGAAACGTTTTAACTATATAAATAGATGGAAGATAGGCAATCTTGCTGTATCTTTCCTTTCATTCAATATTCCAATGGGATGGATTAGGTCCCAGATTAAGTTGCAGGAACTTTTTATACAGCTTACTAATACCTCTATTACCTTTATTGAAAACACTGACCTGGGCACACTTTGAAATGATTGATAAAACATAGAAGCCAAACTGACGTGTAAAACTTACCATTGCACTGAATAATTTGTTGTTCTCTGTTTGTTTTGGTGTTGTGGCAGAGGTACAAGGCAGAAAATACATAATGATTTGGAAATATTTTCAAAGTCACAGTATAGAAAGTAAATATAATTATATTTCTAATATTTCAGTGAAAACCTATTATAAATCAAAATACTAGTAGAACTAACTTAATAATTAAAATTTGTGTTTTAAAGTATGTAAAAGACAAAGTAAAAACATTTCTAGAAATATTCCATGTTTGAACACAAGAAAATCTGAAATAATGACATTAATTCTTTCAAAACATGAACTATAAAACTTGCACACTGTTCCTGTCTATTCTACCTCTGCATAATGAGACAAATTTTATTTCTGGCCCAGGTTCATGTCTTTAGAGTGACTGTCCAAACTCTAATTTTTTTTTCTGTTGGCTTCTCTAAATCGTGGCCTATCTTAAAATGCTTCTCTGAAAGACTTTAACTAACAAAAAACTGACTGTTTGCTCAGCCAAATCCTGGGTCTCAAAACTTTTGCTCCATTCTTTGAGCATTTATGTTAGAAAATGTATCATAAAATAATCCTTTCTCTGCCCACTTGAGGAATATTTATTTCCTACAACTTAGCAATATAATCCAAGGATGTGGGTCCCAGGTTCTACTTTGGTTCTCACAGGACGATGAGGCCATGTCTTTGAGGAGAGTTTTGCCCTAGTTGCAAAAAGAACTCTTGTCATGTGACTTTCTTTTCTAGGTAAGGAATATGTGCCAAGTAACAAAACTACAGTGCTATCACTTAGACCCATATAGTTCCCTGCAAGTCCTGCAGTCCTTTAGTCCTCCTGTCCTCTGTATCCCCCACCTTTAACCCACCCTGTTAATTGTTTCCAAGGAGTTGAGTTCCATTTACATTGAAGTACATCTTACCCGTGGCAACTCTGTGAATAAAATGCGTTGCTGTTATACGAAGTAAAGTAATTCTCCTAGTCACTTACATACTCAATGAAATCCTAATCAAACATCTCAGGAGGCCTTTTCATTAAAATTGAAATTGTCTTATTAAAACATTTTGAGGGGTAAGAATGACTTCAAATACAGAAAATAAATAAAATTGAATACTAGTTGCATACATTATATTACTTCTAGTCCTACAGCTATAATAATATAAATGAGAAAGCAGTGAGGTTAAAACTCTCCCTCCATTTCCACAAATTCCCTACCGACCAGTCCAGTGTGGAGTCTCACTGGGCCTTCATTGTTTCTTATTTCATGCATTCCTTGCTGGCTTGTTGACCTTGGCATACAGATCTTTACTTTTAGAAAAAAGAAAATTATGTGTTACCATTTGCTATGAACACTGGGAAAATTCTTAGGTTTCTACAGCTGTGATAAAACACCATGACCAAAGGAACTTGGGGAAGAAACCATTTATTTTAGCTCTTATCTCCATGTTACAGTTCATCAAACTTAGGGAAGACAGGACAGGAACTCAAACCAGTCAGGAACATGGAGGCAGGAGCTGATGAGAGTGTGCACATCCATGGGGATGTGTTGCTTACCTCCTTGTTCTCCATGGCTTTTTCAGCCTGCTTTCTTATAACACCCAAGACTAACAGCCCAGGAGTGGCATCATCCATGGTGAACTGGATCTGCAGACATCAGTCATTAACCATAAAATGTCATTCATACTTTCCTACAAGCCAATCATGAAAACATTTTTTCATGATTAAGATTTCTTCCTCCAAGATGATCTTAGCTCTTGTCAAGTTGATATAAAAGTAGTCAGCAGGGCAGTGAATCTTTACTGATAACATAGTAAGGAATTTAAACCACAGAAGTATAAGCAAATGAAACCTATCTATTGGTAATATTGGATAGCACCTAGAAATTGTATGTGTTTCTGACAAATACATGAAATGGATTGAGTACTCTGAAATCAATACTGGGATATTTTCTATCATATGTATACTTACAATATGTCCCACAAATTTTACTCCATAAGATTTACTCTAGAAATTTTATATATATATATATATATATATATGCATTTATGTAGTGAGTTATAGTGTCATAATATATAAACAATCCACTCTGGTCCTTTGTGAATGGTTAACCTGTGGTATATAAATATAATGTATCTCTAAAAGAATACTAAGTTATGAAGAAATATTATTAATGTTTAGATCCTTCTGATACTTGATAGAAAAAAGGACACTAAAGTCACACACTATATTCTCAATATATTTTAAATCTTAGAAAGAAAAACACAATTCAGTATTAGAGATTATAAGTATATCTGTAGTTGTTGGAAAACACAGATTTATGTACTGAAGAGTAAGTGACAAAATGAAAAAAAATTGTTCGTGTGAAAAATATACACAGCTGTTCAGTTCATTGCAATGTATGTTTAAATTACATCCATTTGATTGTTTGTAGATTAGACCTCTATACATTTATGTAATAATGTTATTCAACTAATAAATCCCCTGGACTTGTAAGATGTGTTGCTATGACATATGGTTTATAGTTGTTTTTTGTTGTTGATGTTGTTGTTGTATTTAGGTACTTTCACTGCTTGAATGGAACTATTTAGGGATACTTGACAAAGTAAATTAAAATCCCAAAACTGGAAAAAAATATCCACTACTCTCCCCTTATTTCCTACACTGTCCGGTAAATGTTTGGAAGGAGTCTAGTGGAAGATCCACCTCTGCTCCCATCTCCATCTCTTTCCCTGGTCCCGCCCCTTCAGAGCCTGCCAATCACAGCTCCTCCCCAAACCCAACCCTTCAAAGACCGCCAAACACAGCTCCTCCCCCAGAGAGGCTCAGGAGGACTCCCACAAGGGATATACAAGCAGCATCCCTGAAAACAGACTCCTGGTTCTTCCAGTCTTGGGTCCCATCTCCTATCTGTGGGGTAGGGAATCACCCAGGAACGCTTTGCTCATGAAACCTGGACTTTGCAATTTGGTTTGCTGCATTGGCGGAGAGGCCTTCAGGTGGCCTAAAACTTACCATAAATTATAACCAGATGTTTATTTCTGTTATCCCCAGAGACAGAAATCATGTATCACAAATTTAGAAACAGCAAACCTAGCTCCTGCTGTTTCCTCCTCTCTAGCGTGCTCCTTTTCTGGATTAATGGAAAGTTCTTCTTCAGAATTTTCAGACCCCAAACTGTGATTTATCCTTGTCCTTTTTGCCTCAGGCTTCCTATCCAATCCTTGAACAAATCTTGCTTCTGTCTTTAAATACTTTCAGAGACCAACTAACTTCTTCCTTTTTTGGGAGACCTGGTCCATGTTAGAATATTCTCAACTGCACTGTTGTGTAATTTTTTTTACTCAACAATTCACTTCTCAACAAGAAGGTGGATTGATCTTCCTAAAAGTTCAGCCAGAACTCATCATTCCTTTGCTTAAAACTAGCTCACACTGACAATAAACTCCAGAATTCTGGCTATAATTTTCCAGTCATTAAATGATTGCATTCAGTGTTAACTGTGGGAATTTCAATCCTAATATCTTCTACTTGGCTCATTCTGTACAAACTTTTTTCTGTGGCCATATCTCAAATGTTTCAACCTACTTTTTATCACAGGAATATTGAATACTTCCTTTGGAATCTTCCCTTGCAGTACGTCTGTCTCAATTTGCCTCCTGAGCTCTTTGCTCATATAAGATCTGATCATTGAAATGTTGATGCCTCTTCAAAATACTATGCCACTCTGACACTTCTTTTCTATCTTCCTATACTTTGTAATCCTTATAAGATACTGGAATATTTGCTATTGCCATAAGCAAAATAAGTTTATAAGTATTTCTCATATAACTAGTGTTCTATACTTAGTAGCTAGTCCTAAACTGTGTGCCTATGTATCTGGTTATCTCATTGTTCACACCTAATATTTTTTTCTAAAATATACCAAATGTAAATAATAATAAGCCACATTCTTAATGGATGATATCATTTATCTAAGTATGTCCATTTCCTAAAACTCTGTCTAAAGGCAACAATATTAAAATGCTTATCAAAATTTGATCATATGGTGAACTGGATATGCATACAACAAAATTTTATTTTCCATTTACTTATTGCTTCCATCCACCAAATATTCACTCCCTTGTATCTGTCTCTACATTGGAAACTGAGCTTTCAAACTCTGATCATTTTAAGGCACCCTATCTAAAAAAAGTGGTAAGTATCAAGCAAAATATATTCTCGCTAAATGAAAACGGGAGTTTGAGCAACAATAACAGATGAAATCTATTTACATAAGTATACAAAAATATGGAGAGAATCTTAAGGAACTAAGTCACTGAAACAGAACGTTCTTAGAATTTGAGACTGTAAAAGATACCTTTGTATAGAAATTATACGTTTGTACTTTATAAATTGTATATGACAAAGCCAAGATGTTAAAAGTATGCTTACAAAATAAAATAGTGGCTTTAGAATTTGTAATCAACCAATTAGTAAATAGGCTAGTAGAGATGTCAGTGCCATAAAATTATATTAGATTACAGTAATAGAAATTTATATATCCTTAATGTACAATTGTAGGAAGTAGAGCACATAGTCAATTATGTTAACACGTTTTCCAATAGAAAATATAGCCTGGGAGTATTTTGAAAGTTCAATACCAAGTGGATACTTGTCAGGTGTTTTTACACAGTACAGAGTAAATCTCTTCTTTGCCAGACAAGAATAAATGTGCTGGCTCTTTTGTATTTTGACTTTTAAGTTTGAGCCAGAAGTGCCACTGAAATCAGCTTCCAACGAGAGGAGATAAAATAAACTCTCCAAAGAGCTGAGCCTGTCAAAGTCTATGAAAAAAACATCTCTCTCAATGCTCAAATAATAGATGCTGAATCCATAAGTAAAATTCAAGAGACGGCTTGGTCCTTCTCACATTTAAATTAAGTTTTCTTGTTCAAGCCAATGCTGGATTTCAGCATCTTCATTTCATCACTCCAGGCAGGAAAACGACAGTGGGATCTATAAATATTAGAGTTTTTAGTGATGTCACTCTCAATTTCTTTTGACTATAATGAGACTGATTCCAGTGGAAAAGAGATGAAGGAAGAATACACAGGACTTAGTTGCTATGGAAACCTGCAATGTCTTTTTCCTCATGATTAGACATTGAAGTAACTGATTTTTTATTTTTTTTGCTCTTTCTTTCTTTCTTTCTTTTTCTTTTTTTTTTTTGTACAGGAGACTATATCCCAACACTTTGTAAGTGCTAAAATAATAACCTAGCAAATCCTTTGGGGCAGAATTCTATTTACTTTATCAGAAGTCCCCGAATTGCTATCAGATACATAATAACTAAACTTGAGTTCTTTTCCCAACCATTTATATGATAAAGGAAAGTTCTGAGTTTGTGTTAATCCCAAAATTGCAACTATAAATTGTTTGCATAAGAAACAGATAAAATAAAACATTTTTCCTTTAAAGTACATTCTGACTATTGATTCTACTTTGTGTATCTATTGTGGTCTTACACATGGGTAAGTGTACTACACTTTTATTGTTCTTTTGTTTGGAAATATTGATTTTTTGGTTTTACTTTTGAAATTGTAATATAAAATATCATTTCCCCCTTTCAGTTCCTCCCTCCAAACTCTCCCATATACCTCTTCTTCTTTTCTTCCAAAATCATGCATTGTTTTATTAACTGCTATTACATGTATTTTGACAAGTCAACATATTCAACATGCCAAATTATAAGATAAGTAATGTGCATGGAGGGCCACAGGAAGGGGAAATAGTTAAGATCTCCTGGATAAACTGGGAGTGTGGTGGGAGAGGGGATGGGAGATGGGAACGCTAGGGGTCCAGAAGGGCTAGTTGGGGGAGGGACAGAGGGGGAGGGCAATGAAAGCGATATCTTGATAGAGGGAGCTATTATGGGGTTAGGGAAAAAGCTGGAGCTAGGGAAATTCCCATGAATCCACAAGGATGACTCCAGATTAGACTCCTAGCAACAGTGGAGAGGGTGCATGAACTGGCCTTACCTTATAATCAGAATATAACATAGCTACCACTTTATACACATTATTACACACAGAGTTATTCAACTGCATTAAATTATGATAAAACTACGAGAGGATATATTGTTCACATCCCCAGTTTTTTATCTACAGTGTTCCTGGCTCACAGTTGTATCTCAATTTTGAACAATCTTCATCAATAACATGAGCTACTTTCTTGAAAGCTTAGCATAGAAAGGATAAAACAATTATTGTTTTTATCAGATTTATTTTGACTCATTAACATTCCCTGTCAGACAAATTTTATAGATAGTCTTTTCAAGTAATTAACTAAAGTAAATAATGCTTAAGTCATAAATCAATATTTGACACCTGGCATTCTCTCTGGAGATGACCTATCTCTGAACTTAAGGTGTTGCACAAATTTTTGTACATCCCAGAAAACAAACAAAAATCTAAGGCTCTAAAAAGTTTTCTAGCTTCTTCCCATGAAATATTATATAATTATAATTGAGTTTTTTTCCTCCATAACTCAATGAAGAGATCTCTCTTCTTATGTCTAAGCTAAAGCCTTCCTCTGATCTGTTGCATTAACCTGCATTTTTTAAGTTCTTCTCTCATCCACGATACTTTTGCTGTATTAATTTTACACATGATAAATACATTTTATTAAACAATATAGATTTCCCTGTCTTTGTTATTTTATCACTTGTACCATCCCTTAATAATGACTTCACCTAACTCTAACAAACTTTGATAATATTCACAAATATAGTATAACATAATTTACACAGAAGAACATGAAACAATTTGTGTAGGAGTTTAGTTATGTTTGTTGTTTAGATTTTAAGACATGAATCTAAATACACAACTTTTAGCAACATCTTCTCTTTTTGACTCATTAGCCTACCTGTCATTGCGATCTCAGTGTGGTGTGTTTCATGTACTCAATAAAGCATGAAGAAAAGTAGTCCTTTGTATAATTAAAGCTAATTCATGTCTCAGTATAACTTCATAACTACCCAGGGGATCATGTGTCACCACGTCACAACATAGATTAGAGTAAGTAAGAATATTGATTAGAGGCATTAGTTAAAGTTGAAAAGTATGACAGGATTAGAAAACCTTCAGATGCAGAATGGATCATTGGCACTAACAAATCACCTACCACAAGGAGAAAGTGCTGCTTCCTAGGAGAGAGGAAAATATAAGATAGAGGATACCTGCTGCTACCCATGCATCCCTCTAATGCAATGCTGTAGACAATTATCCTTCCAACACTTAAGAGCCAAAGCTTATTTGCAATCAACCACAAGCTCATGTACAATGGCTGGAGTAGGCCAGTGATACTCAGTTTATTTTAATAGAAATACACACACACACACACACACACACACACACACACACACACACACCATTGAACCAGCTGCATCTCAGGCAGTCTTTTGATGGGTAATGTCGTTCTGTATGCTGTGAATATGTGTTGCTCTGATTGGTTGATAAATAAAGCTGTTTGGTCAATGGTGAGGCAGAATAAGGTTAGGCGGGACATCTTAACTAAAGAGAGAGGAAGGAGAAAGACAGAACAGAGAGACGCTACTAGCTGTCACCAGAAGAAGTAAGATGTAAAGGTACCGGTAATCCACAAGTCACGTGGCAAAGTATAGATTTATAGAAATGGGCTAATTTAAGGTATAAAAACTAGCTAGCAAAATTCCTGAACCATTAGACCATACAGTTCATAATTAATATAAACCTCTGTGTGTTCATATGGGTCTAAGCAGTTGCAGGACCAGGCGGCACACAGGAATTTTGTAAGTGGCTGTGGTACCTTGGTGTCAGGCAAGCACAAGAAAACGTACAACTACAGTCTTTCATGCCCTGAAGAAATATTTTGCCTGTCTTGCAGGTTACATTGCTCAAATATTCCCTTTCTAGCCTACCCTTTGCATCCAGCCTGCCTAGCCACTTAGCTAAAGAATATCCCAGTATACTTAAGTATCAGTATATTTGGAAACATCATAGTGTATGGGACATAAGATGTTTAGGAAATGCCTGGGATGCAAGAAAAGGATCAAAAATCCCTTTTCTGACCATGTGCTAAAGGAATTAAGTTTTTTTCACTTATTTTTGCTTAAAATATATTATTGGTAGAATTTAAAGACAAATAAGTAATATACCTAAAAAATTGTGGTTAAAATTTTTCTAAAATCATACATAGTCATTGGTTTTGTTTAAATGCAAATTTATGATTCAAATGTAGTGTTTTCTTCTTTTTTAAGCTGAAAAAATGCATATTTTCCCTGTAATAGCTCACTCAAATTAGCCTTCCAGATACAAGGATGTGGCCCACTAAAAGCAGTCTCTGTGAAGACATGATCTACCTATCCAGTGAAGCCGCACTTCTAATGGAGACACAGAAGAAAGGGTCTTGTTACCTACTTTTAAGATGCATTTAACTTTTAAGAATTTCTGCTGGTAGAGAAGGTTTAAGTCAAGGATCCTTGAGCTTCTCAGATACAAATCATAAGTTTCACTTCTCAGATGATTATGGTGGATTTTCTAGAGAACAGTCTCAGATAACAGTTACAACCTCTGTAAGATCTCTGAGCCTATAAATAAGAATCCTCAGCGTTACACTGTTATCTTACCATTGCACAATGGTACCAACTCTTACATGAAAACCATTCTGCTATATTTGTTAAGTACACTTAACTGCCTAACTCTTACTGGAGAAGCCTAACCTAATGTCAATATTCCTTTATCAACCTTTTTCACTGACTTGTTTTATAGCCATTTGTACCTTCACTTCTTAATCACTTATTAAATTAGAATCATGCTTCTGGCCAACTTCACTGCAAAATATTTTCCTCAATGTAGTATTTTAATTCCAGAAATGTTTGCTTTTATTTGCTTAAACCTGTGCTTTATCTCAAATTCAACTTACACATGCCTCATCACTTCTCTCTGTGACATTATTTTTCTCATTTTTTTACAAGTATACTAAATGACAGTGCAGAATTCTTCATTTTTGCCTAAATATCATTTAATGATTTTAGGTGGAGAGCAGTTTTATGAATTGCTGTTTGTTGTCATTTGTTAGGCATTTCCTTTCTTATGCTCAGGGACATTGTAGTCTAAGATGCCTTGATTCTATTTAGTATGTCAAGATTCTAGTCTCAATTTCACATCCCAGTGATTAAACTTTTATACTTTGCTGTAAGCTGAGCATGTGAATTTCATTTGATTTTTGTTACAGTTTTGTTTATACTGCTATCTTCTGAGGGTGATTGAAAATTAAAAGATTATTTCAATTAACTGTGAATGACAAAATCTCTACAGAGGTTCTCACCTCTACCATGAGTCTCTGAGATAGTATAAGGTGACAATGAAAACTTAAGCTTTTGATTTCTACAAAATCATTAGCATTCCAATTTAATGTTTTAATTATTGTGGCAATATTTTTCATGAAGCTCAAAATTTCTCAGAAAAAAATGACTGATATTCTAATTCATCCCTACTTGGACAACTTGTCTTGAAAAGACTCCTAAGAGCAGATTCTTATCACTATCATATTATTTCATAATCTTGGATTCTTTTTTTCTTGGTGTAGGCAAATTTAAATTTCTCCTAAGAATCATTATTTGGTAGGTCACACAGAAATAAAAAAAAAGAGGCTGGAAAGGTGGCTCAATGCCTAACATCTTCCATATGATTTGAGTTTGATTTTCAGCATTCACAATGTAACTCACAACCACCTGTAATTATAGTTCCCATGTAATGGTATCTCTATTAGAAGGATCCATATCCAGATGGCAATATCAAAAGTGACTAATAACTTAATACTGTCAATGTCACTGTAACACTGAACACTTAGACAGTAAGTAAGCATTGTTTGCACATTACAGTCAAGTGTGTTCTCTGGTCATTCACAAGTACATACCTCGCAGATTATCAAGAGATATTTTGAAGTATAGAACAATGTCTAGAATGTTTCAACTCAAGCTTGTGGAAGATTTGCTTTGTATACAGAAAATCCAGTAAGAGAAGATGAGAGATTTAAAATGTTCATGAGAGAGTAAGAAAGACCAGGTACTTTTAATTGAACACTATTTTAATTTGCAGCTCTACCATAATGGAGCTGCTAAATGTGCCATGAAACTGTATTGGGGAACATAATTAAGTTGAGTGGAAGCACTGGCCACATCATCTAGATGAGAAAATACTACATTCAAGGCTTTGACTTGTGTTTTCCAACTGAACAGTGAGATGTAAGCTATCCCAGTGAACTATCCTGAAATATTCTTCTAACGGAAAGTGCACATTCAACACAGAAGATTTTTCGATATCACAAGTTAGTTGTGACTTGTTGGGCTAAGTCTTTTCTTAAGCATAGTTTAACTTCTTATACCTAGTTTTACCATGGTTTCTCAAGATGGCTTAGTTCCCTCATTTCTAAAAATGAACAGCATTTTTTTTTGTCATTTTATTGAGTGAACTGAGTTTCAGGGAAATTACATAGTTTTCACAGATTGATTATAAAAAGTAATTAAAAGTATGGCACTAAATACTCAGTTTTAACTAAATGCTACGTGAGTCAGTTTATAAGTGTCTGACATATTTTATCAAGTTTTGTTCTACCTGTAGTCCCCAGAGAAAGGCACTAATAAAGGGTGAACTCTGAATGTCAACCATGTGAATCTGTGGTAAAGCTTACTTTACCACATATATTGACTAATATAACTGCTTACACTGAAATAAAGTTGCATAATAAACCCATAGGCATAAAATAATTGTAAAAAATTATATCTGAGTTTTATTTGCTGTTGGACCAGGAACATATTGCTTTTCCTACATGGACCTTGAATTGTTTCTCTGTGGTACTGATGATCATTCACAAATATGGAGATATTTTTCATCTTCATGTCTCTGAGTGTTTTAGCTCTGATGATTCTTCCTTAAAAAAAAAACATCATTGTAGCATTCATCTGCATGATCTTTTCAAAACGATCATCATGGCAGTCTGATAATATCATATCCTAAACCTCACAATGATTTACATATTTCTTCAAAATATGTAGTGGTTATCAGAAGTTCATTCTTGCTTACTGTTTTTTCTACTGAAAATTCTCTTTCAAACACTATTTGAATATTTTTTCTTATTACATTTAGAATTCGAATACTTCTCTTTTCTTCTTCCATTCATTTAAATTACTGTGTCACTGTCCTTGATGTTGGTGTTTGCTATTTTCTTTAAATGGGTTTGTGCTGCTTACTTATGTGTTTAGTGTCCATCCCCCAAATGTGACTATCAATTCTTAGACGTTGCTTTCCAGTTGTCATTTAGCCCTCTCAACTTCCCCCATTTCCCCTTATTCACTACAGAGTCAAATCCTAGACATTGTCATTGCTTGAAATTAGAAGATGATAAAGTGATTATTTCAGATATCTCCCTCTTAAATGATCTCCACCTCTTCCTTAGCATCTTACTCTCATGACCTTTTTGCTGAAAACTGTCCTTTTTCCAGTCTTCCTAACTTAGCTATTGTTCATATTAACTGCAATAAGACTTAAAACATTGAAATTACTGTCTTGAAACTTAGCTTTGTGTGTGTGTGTGTGTGTGTGTGTGTGTGTGTGTGTGTGTGAACTGTCAGTCATTCCAAATACTCAAGCTTCAGTTCATGATGCTTTCCGTTCCTATTACAACCTATTTGTCAATAAAAGTGTGTTGTTTTAGAATAGTTCAATTTCATAGTTATTACATGCAGTTTTCATCTTCTTTGATTTTTCTAACTTCTTTCAAAAACAGTAATTGATACTTATGTATTATGTGCTATTCATGAAGAATACCAGTAAGTACCAGATCTCTAAGAACTTAAAATGTAGTGACATACAAATTATAAAATTCATGGGATTCATTAGAGGACAGCCCACACAATGGACTCATAAGATAAATTTCTTTAAATTGCGAGTATACTACTAAAGGATAGAATTTTATGGTGTAGTCACGTGTCATTGAGTTAACCTTGAGAATATATGCACGAAAGATGTTAGAAAACCACTCTTTGCTATTTCTTCTTGTTATTTCAGCTAACATAACTTTATGTAAATATATATATATATATATATATATATATTTGTGTGTGTGTGACATAACACTTTACCCTAAGGAAGATACAACTCACAATTAATTATTCTGTGACTCTCAGCCTCCGAGTTCATGTTGACAGCTCTTATATCTGTTTCTCTGGAAGCAGGAAGAAGGGGGTCATGAAAGGCCTTGTGAGAAGGGCATATCTCCTAGCTCATTAGAGCAACTTCCAAAGTTTGCCAGGTGGCCATATGCCAGATGACCAATTACACATCATCAGTCCAGTCTCAGGTCTACAGAGATTCCTGAATTCATGATAAGCTTGAAAAAATGTGGATATCTATATAGTTACATCTTTCCTGTTACAGTGAAATAAGACACGTGTTGCCATTAGAAGGCAAGCAGAAATTCCAGCCCTAAGAACTTTGTGGAATAATTGATAGAGGAATAAGGAATCAATAATGATTTTAAAAATTTAGTAGCAATAAGTTCACTCATGCAATAAAGAAGCAGGCAGGGTACGAGAATCAAAAACAATAGAAGTCTTTACAGGAAACTGTCTCCTTTTCAAGTAGATATAAAACCTGTTTTGTAAAATCATAATTATCTCCATTCAAAGTTATTTGGAAGATAATTGACTTTTGACAAAGTATTATCAAGGACAAACGATCTTTAATGAATAATAAAGTAAAAATTCAGATTGTATCTTGGAATGATTTTCTAACAGTGCTCTAAATAAAGACTTCAGAATTTCAAACAGAAAACACTCTCCATCTCTTTCCCATTCATTATCAGGTGTGACTATTCACAAATTATCAAATTGGTATGTTAATTTGCTCACTTATTTTCTGTGAAGGTCTAAGTCATTTACAAAGCAATATAAAATGTACCTTTAACGTCTTGGTACTCACATGTCAATTGAAGACAAATTTCCTTTCACACTTGTACTGATTTAGAGATGTATTTATAATAATGGCAGCAAGTGACTTGAGATTTTATTTAGAAGTTTGAGATAATTTTTGATTTAATGGTAATCTAACACAATTTTATATGATTTATGGTTCAAACGGCAGGTATTTTTAGATAATTCGTTCTTATAGCACATTCTTGCTCCTGAAGTTTTGTAATCTCAAAAATAAATCTTTAACACATATTTCTGAAGAATTACAAACCTATCACTTAGCCCTTGATCATGTCTTGGTGCTCCGTTCACATTCATTGTAAAAGTGAGTGATGAAAAAAGTGAAGGACAACCAAGTGTTTTGTGAACCTAAAAGAAAAGGTACTGATCGTATGAGTGCTGGAGAAATACTTGACAAATATTTTCTACTGCATTCTGGGAAATTTTTGTTAAACATATTATCTTGCAAAATGTACACTTAAGATTTAAATAATGTATCTTACATCTGCGAACATTAACTTAAACTGCACTCTATATTTCATATCTATGATTCCAAACATTTTCAGAGAGTCACCTTGAAAGTTTCATGTGAAATGGGATGGTCTGTTCATGAGGTTATCTCCTTTCTCAGTATGATTTATCCTAATTATCTCTTAATTGGATGTTTCAATAGGATGTCACAGAAAAGTACACTTCTGAAAACTTAACTCATTAAAGGTTTCACTAATTACGTTGTCCTTCATGACTTTTTAAAAGAACCTTCTCTTTTTTTAAACATCTTAAAACAACTTTAAAACACAGTGATCATAAAACGATGGAAAATCTTAGAAGATGCATGAGTATATTTTTCATTGAATGTAGGTGTACATTCACAAGAACTTCAGAAGCACTGGTTGTATTTTCACAAAAACTGAGCTTAACTGATGTCCAAAAGTTCTCGTTGATGATGGATCTCATTTAGTTCTTCATTTTTACTTTATCTAAGTTAGAAAAGAGTGTGCTGTATCATAGAATCTTAGCTATGAAAATATATTAGCTGGAAATTTAGACCAATAGTTCTCTAGTGTTTAGTGATTTTAGTGCCTTTTGTATTAAGCATTTTTATGCTTTGAGCTTCAATAATTAAAAATAAATGTATGAAGACAGTCTGATTATGAGGTAATAAATTGAAACAGACCATGAAAAATATAAGTTGAGTGGTGGTGGCACACTCTTTTAAAACCATCACTCAGGAGGCAGAGGCAGGTGATCTCTGAGTTCAAGGCCAGTCTAGTCTACAGAATAAGTTCCAAGACAGCCAGGGATATACAGAGAAATCTTGTCTTGAAAAAAAATTAGAAATATTGGTTTAAATATGCATAAGTAGTGACATACTTGAATAAACAGTGTTATAAGATTAAATCAAGATCATGTAATTTTAGTTATTGGAGTGTATATTGAAATCTCAGAAAGTAATGTGATAAAATATAGTTATCAGTACAATACTTTCAACAGAAGACAAAAACATACCTGACTGTACTAATTCTTAACAGATAAGTTTCTATCCTAGACTTGTAAACTTATAAAAATATCTTTAATAGTAAAATATATAAAAATAACAATAAAAGTCAGAATTAAGTTAAAGATGTATTTATATTTAACCTATTTATCTTAGTTTATTCAGATAAAATTTTAACTTAAGTTAACCAGGGGCTGGAGACAGAGCTTAGTAGTTAAGAGCAGATGCTCCAGAAGCAGTCTCATGAAGGACCTGAGTTCAGTTCTTAGCACCCACATGGTAGCCACTAATCATCTGAAACTCCAGTTCCAGGTAATCTGAAACTCTCTCCTGTACTCTTCTAGGGTCACCAGGAATACACATGGTGCATATATTTATGCAGGCAAAACAGTCAGACACATAAAATAAGAAAATTTAAAACAATGAACATTTTTATTCTTACATATATGGAATTAGATATAATTTATACTTTTAGAAAATAGTTATGTATGTTACCTAACAATCTATAAAATTGGCATCTATTATAATAATTGAGTTTTATAGTGACTGTAAAGATGTTTATAAAATATTTAATGCATACAATAATTAAAAATAAAATAATAAATGAAAATGGATTACTTGCAATGTGAATACATGATGCTATGAGGATTTTTCTAAGTTCTACTTAATTTAATTCAGATAAGTTTTATTGTAATAAGATACTTCAATTTCATTAGATACAAAACCTTTCTCAAGGATTTAGAAGCCAAAAAACAATTACTCATTAAAATGTGATATGGAAACACATATCACATTGTGAGATTTGCCATAATATGTTTTAAAAAATCAATATATGTTGCAAAACAAACAAACAGCTACATTATACTTTTGAATAAGAAAAATCCAGATCTAGATAGGTATTAAATTAACCAGAACAAAAGATGAATTCTGATATTTAATATTTTTGGGTCTAAAAATTCACATAAACATTGTGAAAGGGAATGAGCAATGATGTAGGAAATAACACAAAAGTTTAACAGACCTAGTCCAGTATCCAGGGATCCCTGTGAATGCCTTAACATTAGCAAGTGTATTCTAGTTTAATAAACAAACAAACAAACAAACAAACAAACCCAGAAATTATTGGTCCATGCACAGGGACTAGCATGTGGTCAAAGAGGAGGAACGTGAGTGGTTGGCATAAGTAAGGAACTTGAACGTTTTTATTCATCAGAAAAATGCAATAGAAATATTTGAGGAACAATAGTAAAGCTGGATGAAACAAAGACAAACAGAAATCAAAGCATATGGAAGTACGCATTTGCACTAAAAAGAAAGGATTAATGAACAGTTTTAAAGCAACAAAGTGCTACGTCACAATTGGATGGGAAAAGGCAAGTTAGATGCAGATAAACGGGAAAGAGGTTGTGTCAATAGTGATTTGTTTTGAAATTGAGAAAAAAATGAACATTCACATATATTTAGAAATCAGAATCCAGAAAGCTTGTTCACTAAGTAGAAGTTTTTACTTTCCATGGTGGCTTACTAAATGGGTAGAAGAAAGTATAGGAACAATGGATTTCAATTATCTACCAACATAGCCTCTCTCATATTACATTTGTTTACAAATTCCATATCCATCTTGATTTCACACAACTTTTTACCAGTAACTTAAAATGCATGAGAGAGAGAGAGAGAGAGAGAGAGAGAGAGAGAGAGAGAGAGACCATTGCAATTTTTGTTTTCTCACAGCCTGGGTCAAGGCGACCACCACACCATGTAGAATGGTTGTGCCCAGAAAGATACAGTGATCATTTCTGAGCTTTAAAGATCAATATCCCATTATTTGCGAGCAATCATGTCTTTTCAGGTTTGTCTTTCTGCAATTTTCACTCTAACTGCTTTATAGTCTTATTGGGATTTCCAAGCTTTCAATCTGTCCCTTAACTTTTGATCTATTTACAACTTCTTGATGTCAATTTCTTTTCTATCTAGCCTGATACACGGCCCATCACTTCAAATAGTTCTGTTAGAAATGGGTAGGAGTGGCAAATGTGTGGCTGCCTCAGAAGCTATGGTTTTACCTGTGCTCTGGGTGAGTTATTCCACAAATCCATTCATTACCCAAGAGTTGAAAATGGCACCTTTGGGACAGGTTTAGGTAGGCAGGATTAACTGCCTTACTATAGAAATAAACTGTCCCTTTTGCCAGTGTGAGTGAGCCAAACAGGGTCTCTACACACACATGGACAAGCAGGGACACACATGTGTCTCACATACACATTACAGACACACCCCCTCACATATGGGCATTCACACGCTTCACTCAATGGTAACTTGCAAATAGAAAAAAAGTACAAAATGGAGATGTAGCACATTATCATTGGTTTATACTAATGAATAAGTTAATATAATTCGTGTATATTATACATATAGGAGGGAATATTTCACAATTGTACATATTATGGAGTTCTCTGAAAAAAATCATTAACTGAAATTAAATACGAGAATAATAATGATCATTAAAGTATGCTAGATTTTGAGAGCATGAATAGAGAATAAAGTAAGTACTCCAAAGTTTTTATTTGGTTTCTTTTTGTCTGTCTGTCTGTCTGTTTGTTTGTTGGTGGTGGGACGTTTTTCAAGACAGAGTTTCTCTGTGTAGCTTTGCACCTTTCCTGGAACTCACTCTGTAGCCCAGGTTGGCCTCGAACTCACAGAGATCCGCCTGGCTCTGCCTCCCGAGTGCTGGATTAAAGGCGTGTGCCACCCAGCCTTGGTTTCTGTTTTTTAAGTTTATCATTTTATCATCATCTAATGCTATAAAGCAAGGTCTACAAGACTTCTTCCATTGTGGTAATGATCTATTCATACTGAAGCAGAGATGTGACCTCAAATTATATCAGAGTTTAAAAGCATAAACACCCACTTAATATTCTGTTTTAACTTTTAAAAATTCTTGTATTTGCTTATATATTTATCTATATAGTAGAGTCAAAATTTAGAAAATAGCTATTTGAACAATTTTTTTTAGTTTTAAATAAATATATTTTAAGGTAACTGAATTCTTTAGAATCTCAGCAGTACTTTTATTCATGTCATTTAATGCCCTACTATGAAGTAGGTCCAGAAAGTATATCAAATGTGGTATACAATCACTGCACTGGCAGTTTCTATAACTGCAATATACATTACTCCAGGGCTTACACCACCATTTACTTTAATTTGATCGGTTTAATTAAATCAAGTAGTGTTATAATCCTCAAGAGAGAAATTGCTCCACTTAGGATAACTCCATTAGAAATACTTGAAATATGAGTATTTTTATAGTATGTGGCTGGCTGAAACGTGATGTTGGAAAGAATTGAAGTATAAAATACTGGAAGTTTTAAGCTTTAGTTAATCAGCAAAGTGAAAAGAAAGTGAGCTAAGTAAATAACCATAGTTAATAAATGCTATAGCAGAATGTCACTTCACACACTAATGAGCATTTTTAGCACATCAAAATAAAATGTGATTATATAGAAAATGCTCATTTGGGACCACAGAATACTATGCCTTGCACCACAGTGGCAGCCCTATGGTTTAGCGCTACCTTTCCATTTTTCCAGGTGTGCCTCAAGGTCATCCATTGCTTCACTCTTTGAGTGTTTATCGAACACACAGTGTTTAAGGACAATTAGGTTGAACATACCACTTGTTCTACCACTCACAAGGAACTCTGTCCTGTAACATTGGAAGGGCATTAAGACACTAAGATGAGGTATTTTCCTTGGTACTGTGATATCATTGGTATACGCACCACTTAGACAACAATGAAAAGTGATCTATGTGCCCATTCATATACCTCTAATGGAATTATTGGTATCTATATTGTACTAAGAGTTTCCATTGATGATTGAAGCTCCAATAAATTACTGCACAAACCTATCTAATTTCCTCTTTCACCTTTGTAACTTGCAATGCCAGCTAAGAGAAGGCTACTTCCCACAATTGCTATCCATTTAATTACATGTATAATTTCAGTATCTATGTATAGAAATGTCCTAATTGTTATCCTGTACACTTGTGAGGAATAATGCTTTTTTGCAAATATTCAGTTTTTGTGTGTATTTCACCTATGTTTAGTCTTATATATACCACTCATTTTAAGTTACATAAATGAGTAACTTTTTCCTTATACCCATCAATGGGATGATTTCATTATAATAATACAGTCTTATAAATAAATAGTCTTACCATAATACCCAAAAAATATGCTCCTCAACATTTATGTAAAAGATTTGAACAGATGTTCACACCATAGAAATCTGCCTGAAAACATTTATACCTTTTTTTTGCAACTTACCCCCAAATCACTGATTACTTCTCTCTAGAGTGCTTTTACTTGGAAATTTTTACCTGATCATGCCAATTACAGGCATGTTCACTTTCGGTCGTTTAGGTCAAATATCCTTCTTATGTTGTCTATATACTGTGAAAAGCATTAACTACCTTGAATAACTGACAGTGAAGAGTTAAATGCATTAAATATAGATGTGTATAGTATAATGACAACCATGCAGCAACATGTGCATTCTCATGCATGCATTGGATACCAGTTCCGCTTACCATGATTTCTAGATGCATCCTAATGTTTGTTTTGGTGTAAATCAACCGCCCCTTTCTCACTCTGTGCACTAATTCCTGATGATCCAGCTGTTTTCTGGCTCTCTCTATTCTGGTAAGCCCAGCATAGATGATGACACTCTCTTTGGTACATGGAGGGACCAACACAAGGTGTGGCATAGACAGCCTGTTTTGGCATCTTACGTCATGAACCAGTGTCCTTGACAGTTGGATTCTAAGTTTTGTTCTTTTCATCATTATGTGTCAGTTTGCTGTACTTGAAAACAGCGTATTTACTTAGTAGTGAAAGAATTGTCAAAACTGTTGTTCAGATTCATGGAAATGTTAAATTAGTTCTTCAATAATCACAAATATCTCAATCACGATTAGAAAACAAAGAGGTAGAAGCTACAAAAGAGCTCTTTTATGTAATCAAACTTAAACTGATATGAATAATATAAAAACTGAAACAAAGTCTTTTGAATTTTAAAAATGAATAACTCTTGAGACTCACATCTATACATCAGGCACCTTATGTAAGTATAGTATATGGCTTTGTAAACAATTGTGTTATAGTGAGGATACTTTTCTTTTAAATCACCTTGATAGTTTTGTTGACACATTGTTTTGAAGACAAGTTTTGTTCAAAGTGTGAATATACAATACAAATTTGGATATCCTGAGACAGGGTGAAAAAGCTAAAGAATGGAAAAGAGACTAGAAATTAGCACATTTTTGTGTGTCAATAAAGAAAGTGGTCAAATTTATGTACTAAATCTTCATCGATAAATATTGTGTATTGCCAAATGACTAGTTCAGCATTTACTAAGTACTCTGGGTGTGATTATTAATTTTTATTTTAATAACCAGAGGACACATGTATGAAAAGGATTTAAATGAAGCTACCTTATAATGGGACAGCAGTGTACCTACTAGACCATACAGGCTTACAAATAAATAGCCCAATGCCAGTGTTGTGTTTAAACCTTCTATTGTTGTGGAATATTACTTTAAGCATGCAAAGATGTGTTATATTTGTTTATGATGCAGAATATTATTTAACTATGTAAAGATGCGTTACACTTGTTTTGCTTCATTTGTTTATTTATGTAAAGATGTGTTGCATTTGTTTATGCTGCATTTGCTTAACAATGTAAAGAAGTTTTGCTTTGCCTGCCTAAGGCACCTTATTAGTCTACTAAAAAGCTGAATAGCCAATAGTTATGCAGTAAAGGGATAGGCAGGGCTGGTGGGCAGAGAGGATAAATAGGACAAGGAATCTAGGCTCAAGATGAGAGAAGAGAGAGTAAGGGAGAAAAAGAGAGAGACAGCCAGGGCCAGCCATGCAGGCAGCCTCCAGACAGACTGACATGGAAGAACCAGTGAAAGTAGGACAAACAGAATGCAAGAAAGGTAAAAAGCCCTGAGGCAAAATGTAGATGAAGAGGAACAGGATAAATTAAGTTGTTAGAGCTATCAAGAAATGAGCCTAAGCTAAGGCCGAGCAGCCATAACTAATAATAAGTCTTGGTGTCATGATTTGCAAGCTGGTGGGTGGCTCCTAAGAAAGCCTGGTACATTCAGTCTTGGGGGAAAGCTTCTTCTTGAGGCACTGGATGTTTACAGAGGTAAAACAACAGGCTATTCTAGAGAGGGGTAAAATGTTGTATCCTACAAGGAAGCTCCTTAAGACAGGAAGTAAACAATTAAATATAGCTTTAGGAAGTCCCTGAAACTGACCAAATTCACTAGGTTCCTCCCCTCTTAAGAGTATATAAACAGCCGGGCAGTGGTAGCACACTCCTTTAATCCCAGCACTGGGGAGGCAGAGGCAGGCGGATCTCTGTGGGTTCGAGGCCAGACTGGGCTACAGAGTGAGTTCCAGGAAAGGCGCAAATCTACACAAAGAAACCCTGTCTCGAAAAACAAAACAAAACAAAAAGAGTGTATAAACAGTTAAGGCTATTTGGGGTGAATTTCAGACAACTTGAGCTGCTTAGAAGAGGATCAGACCAGGATGGTAAGAAGAAACAGAGACCAAGTGAGCATCCGGCAATTGTCTCAGACCAACTGAGCTACAGGTTAAGGATTCCACACAACCTGCAGAGTTACGTGTGTTAGGGTCATGAAGAAGTCCCACAAAAAAACCACCATTCATGTATGCAATCAGCAAAAGGGTTTATAATTCCAGCACGCTGGAGCCTACAAGCCTACACAAAGGCAAAATGGCAACCACCTCGAGAGAACCTTGCAGACTCCTTTTAAGCATAGCTAAAGGGAGTTCCTGGGCAGTTGGGTCATCTCAGATATGATTGGCTCAAGTAAATGGTAATCAAATTAGTACATTCTAATTGGCTAGGGTTAGCTTGTCCCTTTTGGGGCTGGCCTGTACAATTCCCAGGCTTTGTACTTATTTGGTTATTACCTTGGGGGTGGGGAGAGCTGGCTGGCCTAGCACATGCTGACTCTGGCATCTGGTTCACACTATGTCCCTCATCCCAGCCGTCGGAGGTGCTGGAGATTGTCCTTTGTTCATGGCTTTCTCAGAAACTGCCTGCTCAGTTCCAAGAAGTAAGGACCACTTGGTCTAGCACTCCAATGAGTTATTAGTACAGGATAGTTATTTGCCTGGTTCTCTCAGTGGGCAGACATCTCTGAATTATTTCTGTTCCTATCAGTAACCCACTCACCCATATTTTTAAGCAACCCCAGAAAACTCACTGCTTCATTGAGTTATAATACGTGATGATATTTTATTTGTGCTGAAATGTGATATTTTATTTGTATGTTAATAAATTCAGTTTGCCTGGAGATCAGAGGTCATAGCCAGCCATAAACAGAAGTCAGGCGGTGGTAGCACATGCTTTTAATCTGAACACCTGACAGGAAGAGTCTCTGTGTATTCAAGGACACAGCCAAGCGTGGTGACATGAGCCTTTAATCCCAGTACCAACCACAGAAACCTGGAGGTCTCTGTAGACAGGCAGTGACGAGGAAATGATGTGGCTGGGCTTAGAACCAATGAGAAGGCAGAACAGGAAGGCAATAAAGGCGCAGGTTAGACAGGAAAAAGCTCTCTTGGGAAGCTACAGCGAGGTGATAAGCTAAGGTTAGTTGGTGGCTATTCACTATTTCTCTGATCTCTTCGGCTATTACCCCCATATTCGGCTCTGTGTTTCTTATTTAATAAGACTATGTAGAAATTCATCTATAATAATATACTTTGGTCTGTTATCACATCCATAACTGAGGTTAGTAGATATTGGTTTACATCTCCCCAGGAATGGTGACACACAATAGTCTGGAAGGCCTTAACTCTTTTGGAGTTCATGACAATTTGGCCTCATAGATCCCAAAACAATATGGGATGCCACCAATGTTCTCAGTTATACTCCACGCTCTATTGCTAAAGACGGCACATACTTAACTCGGGGAAAACTGAGAAAGCCGGCTGGCACTCACCTGCAAGCTTCTCTTCTACTGCGTAGCTTCCACAGTGCTGGTCGGTGCTTTCTAGGCTGCCAGAGCAGAAAAGTAATCTCCAACCTTACCCAGCTGTGAACACTGTGAGCTACAACAACAATTACCCTGGCAAGGCATGGCAATTGAGGCAAGGGTGGTACAACTGTAAGGGAGTAGCTACACGGTATCTGCATGAATTTAAGGCCCATCCCACAAGTTGAAACTCATGCCTGGTGCCTATATTAGGGCCAGGAAACCACGGCTAGACGGGAGATGGGACCTAGGGGATAAACGGAAAGGACTTTGGCCAGAGTGAGCATGGTAAGTATAGCTTCGCAGACCTTCTCTTCCATTTCCTCCGCTTTGCTAAAACCCATTAGACTGCATTCCTCAAGCTAATCACCAAGGTCTATTCCCTTATTTGGCCACTTCCTCTTTCTGAGGCTGACTACCAAAGTCCAGCTATCAAAATATTGAAGTTGAGCAATCAAAAGCCCCCTTAAATGACCAATTAAAATTAAGTGCCTCATCCTAACATGGGGGTTCTCCTTTTACCTTTATAAACTGCCATTTTCCTAAGTGCCGCCTCTGTCTCCTCTCTACTAGAGGTAGTTTTTGTCCCCCCAGGAAAAGTATTCCGGTACCTTTCCCTTGTTCCCTTCCCCTTCTCTCTCGTCCTCTGTCCCTGTCATTGTCTCTTATCCCTCCTTTCTGTCCTTCTGGGGCAAATAAATCTGTGTACTGAGAATTTGGTCTGAAGGGTCCTGAGCTGGTACTGAATTATTTCAGAATCTACTGCTCCTTCTTTTATCTGTGTTCTTCATCTCTGCCTGGAGTCAAGGCATCGATGTTAAACAAAGTAAACAAGACTCTCCAAATGACAGCACAAATCCAGTGCTCCATCAGAAACATCTGGGCAGATAACCATTTCTTACTTCTAGGTTTATAATATAATATTTATAAGATAGATTATAAATATTTGCATTTCTATCAAGGTTTAAGATAATATTGTTATTCAAGCAAAAATCAGACTTTAAAATCACATATTTATAATTGTTCCAACTTTAAAGTGGTAACAAATCATACAAAGAATCTGGTAAGAATTATAGTGGAATTTATAGAAAAGTTAAAGAGATGTCCAATATGATATAAATTTATAACCCCCAGACTTCTAACATGTAACCTTTTTTCTAATGAGCCAGGAAACCAGGAGAAGTAAATTAGGCAAATAAGGCATCAGGTAGAATTCTCCTGTCTATACAGAAACACACAAATAGAGCTTTGGATTTCAATTCAATAAAGAATGACCAGGAGTGAAAGCTCTTGCTTTCATTAAATCCCCTCATCGTTAAGTTAGAGAGGTAAAAAACAGACAGCTACAACAAAAAATTAGAACAGGATCTAAAATCTGAATTTGTAGTAACCTACATAAATGTTTAGAAAGAATGCAAGCTATTATATGAAATGTTTACTAGTAAGCTTATGTAATTTTACAAAATTACTACTATTTTTCCCTTCCTCTTGTGAATCGTTCTATTGTGTCATAGTGAGCAGAGTAAGTACGGAATTTTTGTTACAACATTATGTATTAATGTCTTTGCTAATAAAAGTCAACTGTCCTTTTACTTACAATTTGCATTAACAGCTCATCAATATAAACGGAAATGATTTATTAAAATATTGCTGAGTGGAGACTGAATGACTCAGGGGATTGATTGGTAATGGTATATGTAGTCTTTTATTTCTAGGTCACTGCTTTAAATTACATTTTGGCAGGGAGTAGAGGCCATTCGGTGACATATGGTGTGTGGAATGGGCTGGTGATGTCAGTCTTATTTTCAGTAAGTGCTGTCCATTTAGGTTTCAATATTTCAAGGAAACTGAACTTGATGGTAGAGCATGTCCCCATGGAGTCAAAACATCATTATATATACACATGTAAAGCCACTTCTGAGAGAGTTTAATGTTATCAAGAATAAGAAAAATATTCACTGAAACATTTTTATTGTGAAAATACTCTTCATAACCTATGTAGGAGTTTGACAAACATGAGAATGAATCTTTCTGATGATTTAAGCTAGTTTTTTTCTAATGATTTTTTTTGTTGCTTCTTTCTAACTTATATTTGAAGCTTATTTTTCTATAACATGACACATAGGTATTTTAGAGAGATAAAATTTTGATTCACAGTGTTTTATACAAAGAGCATAAATAATATGCTTCTCAGCAGCCAATAGAACTTTCTCCAAAATAGACCACGACAAGGACAGAAAACAGTCTCAACAAATGTAGGAAAACTGAAATAAAACTCCACCTTCTGTCTGACCACAGCGGAATACAGCTGGTAATAACTGACTCTAGAAACTACAACAAGTATATAAACTCTTGGCAACTACACAACACCTAACTGAGTAATAATTTCAACCGGGAAGAAATCAATGAAGAAATTTAGGAATTCCTAGAATGGAAAAGAAATGAAAAGAAAACCCACCGAAACTCTTGGGCCACGATGAATGCAGTCCTCAAAGGACAGTTTATGTCACCAACTACCTGCACCAAAAGATTTGAGAGATCTCAACTAAACAACATAATGATACACCTGAAAGCCTTGGAAAAACATGAGCAAGCAACCTTGAAAGTAGAGAGCAAGAGACAATGAACTCAGGTTTATAGTAAACAAAACAGAAATAAAAAGCAGTAATACTAAGTATCATTGAAATGAAGAGTTTACTCTTTAAAACGAGTAGCAAAATACCGAACTTAACTGAAAGTAAGAGAAAGTTCAACTTAATAAACACAGATATTAAATAGTAGATGATACAACAGACAATAATAAAATATAAAAGGCCATAAGCACATATTTCCAAAACCAAATTGGAAATGATTAGTTTCTTTTTTATTAATTTTTTAAATTTATTTTACATACCAACCACACTTTCCCCTCCCTCCTGCAGGTTCCCCAGCTGTCAGTCCAGAGTCCATGAGCTCCTACTAGCTTGGATCAGCTATCTCTGTGGTTTCCCCATCATGATCTTGAACCCCTTGCTCATATAATCCCTCCTCTCTCTCTTCAACTGAACTCCAGGAGCTCAGCCCAGTGCTTGGCTGTGGATCTCTGCATCTGCTTCCATCAGTTACTGGATGAAGACTCTATGATGACAATTAGGAAAGTCACCAATCTGATTACAGGAGAAGACCAGTTCAGACACCCTCTCTATTATTGCTAGGAGTCATCCTTGTGGATTCCTTTGAGTCTCCCTGGTACCAGGTTTCTCTCTAACCCCACAATGTCCCCCTCTATCAAGATATCTCTTTTATTACTCCCCCCCTCCATTCCACTCCCAACTCAACCGTCCTGTTCCTATCTGCCATCTCCCTCCCCTCTACCCCACATCTACACCCAGTTTACCCAGGAGAACTCATCTATTTCTCCTTCCCAAGGTGATCCATGCATCCCTCTTAGGGTTTTCCTTATTGTCTAGCTTCTCTGGGACTGGAGATTGTAGTCTAGTTATCCTTTCCCTAAATGGGGTAAAGATTTAAACCGAGAATTCTCAACAGAAGAATCTCAAGTGACATAGATACATTTAAATTATTGTTCAACATGCTTATCTATCAGGGAATTGCAAATCAAAATGACTCTGAGATGCCATCTTAAACCTGTCAGAATGGCTAAGATCAAAACACTAATGACAGCCTATGTCGGGGAAGATGTGGAGTAAGGGGAACACTCCTCCATTGCTGGTGTGAGTGCAAACTTGCGCAGCCACTTTGGAAATCAGTATGGCAGATTTTCAGAAAATTGGGAATCAATCTACATCAAGACCCAGCACTACTACTCTGGACATATACCCAAAAGATTCTCAGTCACACCATAAGGTCACTTGCTCAACTATGTTCATAGCAGGATTATTTATAATAGCCAGAATCTGGAAACAACCTAGATGCTCCTCAACCTAAGAATGGACAAAGAAAAGGTGGTACATTTACACAAGGTAATATTACTTGGTGGAAAAAAAAACAATGAAATAATAAAATTGGTAGGCAAATGGCTGGAACTAGAAAAATCATTCTGAGTGAAGTAACCCAGACCCAGAAAATCAAACATGGTGTGTACTCCCTCATAAGTGAATATTAGATTTAAAGGTAAGATTAGTTTCTTAATGCCTATGGCAAAACATAGTTAAGCCAAAGAGATTAAAAACAAAACAAAAACTCAAATAAACCTATATTAGAAAGGCACCAGAACAAGATAGATGGAGCAAGCCTGTAAGGGGTGGTCTTCCATGGATTCTGTATCAATGACTGCCTCAATGTTGTTCCTGACTGGACTGTCATCCTGGCTTCAACCAAAGATTGCCTATAGCCTATGAAATAAAATAAACAATTCTTCCCAATGTTGCTTTTGATCATGATGTTTCACCACAAAAAAAGAGAAACAAACTAAGACAATGAAAGAGATGTAAGACACATCTGAAATGGTCTTATTAATAGAAAACCCAGAGCCAGATATTGGGGTGAAAACTGAGAGATGAGAGGAATAAGACAAGCCACAGCCAACCTTACACCACAAACTCCTCAGCCTCCAAAGAGAGCTACTTCCACTATACTCACTCCTATATCCCTTCTGTCCCTGCCATCTCACTTCCTCTTCTTGCCTAGCTACATCACTTCCTCTTTCTGCTCAGCTCTATCACTTCCTGTCTGTCTGCACTAAACTGCAGACCTCTATGGTTAACTAGTACTGGGAATTAAAGGTGTGTGCCACCACTCCTGGCTCTGTTCCCAGTATGACCTTGAACTCAGGAGATCTAGATGGATCTCTGCCTCCTGAATGATAGGTTTAAAGGCGTGTGCCTGATCTCTGTGTTTAGTGGCTTTTTCCTCTGACATCCAGATAAGCTTTATTGAGGTGCACAAATAAAATATCATAACAAAGAGATGCAAGAGTGATTAGACATATATAACTCAAACAAGTTGATCCACCTCATAAATAAACTAAAGCCTAGAAACATGATCCTCTCAGTAGATGAAAAAAAGACCTTAACAAAAATGCAATATCCCATAATGGTAAAAGTTCTGGAAAATCTAAGACTGTATGGTACATATCTCAACATAATGAAGGCAATATGCAAAAATACCATCAAAAAAGACAACATCTTGCTAAACAGAGAAAAACAGAATTATTTACAATTAATTTAGGAGCAAAGCAAGGATTTGCAGTCTTTCTTCAATAAGTGCTTGAAGTTTTTGCTAGATCAATAAAATAACTGAATTAGATAGAAAACAAGAATAAGAAGTCAAAGTATCCTTATTTGTAATTGATATAATACTATATATAAAATCTCCAGAAAACTTCTACAGCTAATAAACATATTCAGTGAAGCAACAGGATAAAATTGCACACTAAAAAAATTTAGTAGTTTACCTTTATGCCAACAACAAACATTCAAGGAAGGAATCAGGGAAACTATCGTATTCACAATAGCCTCAAAAATAAAATATCTTGGAATAACCTTACCAAAGAAAAGAAATACCTATGCAATTAAAATTTTGAGACATGAAAGAAGGAAATTAAAAAAAAAGATATCAGAACAAGAAGAGATCAAAAAGCTCTTGAGAGGAACAAAACTGCTAGAATGAATCTACATGTATTAAAAGGTATTTACTTAAGTGACTTATAGACTACTGCATGGCTAATCCAAAAGTGGTTTCTCCTGATAAGATTCCCAAAATATCTCATAGTTGCTAGTCAAAGAAGCTGAATATTTCACCTGGTCTTCTGTTTGTATTCAACTCCCTAAGAAATAGGGAAGAAATAATCTCAGGGAAGTTATTGACTCCAGAGAAGGATAAATGACCTTGACAGTAAGAGTGAGGGCAGGCAAGGAAAACCATTTTCCTCCTTCTTCATGTTCTTTCTCATGGGCTGCCACCAGAAGATGAGTCTTGCCCTCTCAAATGACCTGGATGTAAGGTGAATATTCCTACCATAAATAATCCAATCAAGAAAAGTCCTCTCACATGTGTGTCTAGCTGCTTCAGTTTTAGTTAATTCCAGTTGTTTAAAGGTGACAAGCAAGATTAGTCATCACATATGATTATCCTACCAAAACCAATCTACAGACCCATTGCAATTCCTACTGAAATTTCAATATAAGTCTTCACAGAAACAGAAAATAAATCAGAAAATGCCAACTGCTAGCATAATGGACCCAAAATAGTCAAAATAATTCTGAGCAATGAGAACAGTGCTGCAGGATTTGCCTTCCATGGTTTCAAGTTAAACTACAGAGATATAGTAGAAAACAGCATGATACTTTCACAAAACTGACACATTGACCAATGGAACAGAATTTAGGACCCAGAAATGAGCACAAACTTCTGCAAGCACCCCTCATTTATTTTACAAAGACGCCAACAATATACATTGGAAAAATGACACCATCTTCAGCATTCATGTTTTCAAAACTGGATATCTTATATGTAGAAGAAAGAACAGAGAACTTTATCACACTAAAAATCAGTAGTTTACCTTCAAAAGAAAGAATCCCAAGCCTAAAAGCATTAAGGACCTTATCATAAGGCGTGATACTCTGACACTGTTAGAGAAGAAAGTATAGAAAATGCTTCAAATTATAGGTACATGAAAGGACTTTCTGCATAGGATCTCAGTAGCACAGGCATTAAGAACAACTGACATATGGGACCTCTCTAAACTGAAACATTCCTGTAAGTCAAAGACCATCATCAATCAAGTAACCTGGCAAGCCTATAGGATGGGGGAAATAGTCTTTATGAGCTCTACATCTGACATATAACAAAGAATTTGTAGTTGGACTTTCTTTGGACCTCTAGATCCAAAAATAATGACATGGAGACTTCTTATTAATTATGAAAGCTTGGGCTTAGCTTAAGTTTGTACCCAACTAGCTCTTACAACTTAAATTAACCAGTTTATATTAATATATGCTCTGCCACATGGCTCATTACCTTTTCTCAGTATAGTATGTGTGACTTCCTCTGTGTCTGATTTGTGAGTCCCAACTCAGAATCTTCTCAGAGTTCTGATATCTACCGGAAGTACTGCCTATCCTCTCATGCCTAGCTATTGGCCATTCAGCTCTTATTAAACCAATCAAAGGCACCTTATGCAGATGAGATAAAAACAGACACATCTTCACACAGTGTAATTAAATATCCCTCAACATTTCCCCAATTTTGTCTAAATAAAAAAAAGTTTTTAACTTTAACACAGTAAAAGTATATACAACAAGAACACTTATCAAGTAAGAATTACATTCTTGGAGAAAGTACTCTATTATCGATCCTATCTTAGTCCAAAGTTTTATATCTAAATCATTTTCTATCATAACTTGTATTACCAACATAAAAATATCTTTTTTGAACTTAAAATATTTTCTTAGATAAACAATTTAAACTTTTATGTCTCTAAACCTTATAAACTTTATATCTCTTGTAAGCTTCTTTTCTGAATTTTCTAACTAGGAAAACTATAACTACCTAGTCTTCAATCCCCATCAGAGACCTAAGAAGGATAAAAGAGTCCCTGAGTAAACAGAAAGTACAGAGCAAGCAACTTCTGAAACTATAGAAATGACAGAGATATCTATCTGGCTGCCTGGACAGTTACACAAGGTTCTTCTGCAACATTGGACATCCATCTTTGGCCTACAGTCCTAAAATATCTGAGAGACTCATTTGTGAAGCAGGAATCTTTAAGGAATGGCCCACTTGGTCTTGGCAAAGTACGGTAGTTGACTTCTTTTGTGTCCTGCTAATATACTGTCAGCAGTGGAGGCAAACACAGTTTCTTACCCAGTGGCTAGCTTTGCTATTTTTGATGTAAACTCAACATGAAGGTTCTTCAATGCTCATCATCTCCTCTGAATTAGATTGGTGCTGCCAGAAGCAGATGTATCTCACTGTCATGCCTTATATTATTAAAACAACTTAAATGTCATATTCTTTAGATCTCTGAAGAATTTGAAGGCCATCTACCTATCTAAAATATATCACTGTTTAACCTTGTAAACATACCTAACATGACTACAAGTTTGATTGTTATAGATGACTAACTTCTAACCTGTATTTCTTACTTATCCTCTTATCCTAAATAGTTTATAGTAATAGCTTTCAAGGACTAGATATCTGCATTACATTTTTAAATGAGCTGCATTGGTACACTATCTTAAGCAACAGTAGAAACACAAGCATACAAATATATATGAATATATCATGTGTTATAAGAAAAATATCCTTAACTTTGTATCAATATACAAAATTTCATGTCAATGTAAAATATTGGAGAATAGTAGTTGCTCTTTAGTTTAAAAGTAGATTCAATAATTTGCCCGTTGATTCTATTATTACTATACCCTCTTTTTTAAACTAGATAGGAGAGAAAGAAGGATACAAGAAAGAAAAAAAAAAAAACAAGTTCCTTAACTAACCTTCTTTGTTTAGTTTCCTCCCTGACCATGACCAATAACAACTTGCAACTAACCTTCCTAAACAATGATAAACATCCATAACCCACAAAATGAGCAAAACCACCCACCCTATTTCTTGGGAATGTGGGCTTTATGTTCTTAAAATCTCTTCCTGTTGCCTGGGAGCACAGCATCTTTAGGGGACCCTAAGAATATTGGGGTAATAGTCAAGTCCTGGGGGAGCTTGTATCATTTGTTGTTCAATCTTTTTGTTAAGGGAAAGTGTAGGGCTTAACTGAAGTCCTGGCTAGAGTAGTCTGTGAGGTTGAACTATCTCAGCTATCAGCTTTGAAGTTGATCTGGATGCAGATTTTTGAGGAAACTGCAACAGAGGCATTCTGGAAGGCTAGATCCCCTGCGTTACTTGTTTTCATTGTGTTTGGCTCTTTTTTTCTGAAAACATACAAACTTTTAAAGGTAACATACACATCTGTTTTAACACAATTATGGAATGTGCAGTGTGCACAAATCAGCTTATAATGATTCTGTTTCATTTTTGAGCAGATAAAAGGCATCTGTCAACTTTATAAGTCCATTTGGTCTGAATGACTAAACTGTAATATAACTATTGATACATGACATATGAAAGGATGGTATATAATAATAGGTCATGAGAACTTTGAAGCCAACATAATTTATCAGGTCTCATCAAGTCTCAGAACTGTTCCCATGAAGGAGATCAGCAAATACATCACCTGTCTTATAGTGTTTCTTGTTTTTAACCTTCATGTCTGAAGCCTATATTTTCAGGAAATAGCCCCTGGTTAAATCTGATCTTTCTTAATTTGGAAGGAATCCATTGTTTTATGTTTCCTGTGGAAAAAAGCCATAACCTCTATCCCAATGCAGCACATTTCCAGAGTTCCATTCTGAAGTTAGGCATCTTTAAAATACATAAATGCTGGTTTAATTCAGTAGTTTTTTCCATAATCCAATGTCTCTCAACAACTGTTGATTTTGTTCATTATTATTTAAATTCTTTTGAGTTAATAAAGCACTATATAGGTTCCCAGTGCCCTGTGTTATGGTATTTCCCATCCTTACATGGCTTGTTCCTTACATCACTTTATTTTCTCTCTTTAAAGACTTCATTTTATTGTTTTCAAACTATTTTTTATGACTGTCTATACTCATTTTCATTCTTTTTTTTTTAGCACATAAGCACATTTTTAAGCACACTGTACCTATGCAGAGGTTTTCTTGGTCTGGACCTGGATTTCTGCATACTGTGGTTCTGGGAAAATGTTGAAAAGCCAACATTTATTAACTTTATTATTTAAAAAACTTGCACATAAAAAGTCACTCAAAGAAATTAAACAGACCCAAAGTCTATACATCTCAATATGTGTGTGTGTATATATATGTGTGTGTGTGTGTGTGTGTGTGTGTGTGTGTGTGTGTGTGTGTGTCTAGGTGATAGAACATGGATAAAATAAAACTGGTATTTATCTGGAATCTTCATTCATGCTAGTGAGCTTGCATAGTGTTGTAAGGTTCTATTCATGCTACTTGAGAATAAAAGTAATTAATAGTCTTATTTTTCAAGTTTTGAGCCCTGAAAAATACAATAATAATTGACCTGGCAATGCATTTCCACTGACGCAATAGTGGCACAGAACTTATGGGAGTAACAAGCCATATTCTGATTGGATTTCAGGGCAGCTCGAGAAGGAGCACATGCCTTCTACAATTAAATAAGCTCAGAATCCATGGCTTCCTAGGTTCTCAGATCACCCAATCATATTTTTCTGTAAATGGGCATGCTATTTAAATTATTCCTTAAAAACTTATCTTTATAACCATAGATCAGTACATCTCTTAACACTCACCAGAGAAAATTCTTTTTTACAGTAGATTGTGAATAACACAGGAACTCGTCACTGGGTAAAGAATATAAGACTGCAGAGTGCTAAGCTCTGTGTAAGATACCCATTCACTTCCCTTTCCTAAGGCTTGGTGTCATTGAGGAAGAGAAAGCAGAAAGACTGTAAGATCCAGAGGGAGTGAATGTCTGCAGTAAAACCTTATTTGCTTTGCAAGCATCCCATATGCTGTGACTACCTGCTCAGGACCTGCACAAAATCAAAGCAGCCAGAATCCAGTACTTGATTAACATACACTTAAGAGTGTGAATGAAATTCTCAAACAATCAAAAGAATTTAAAAAAATTAAATCACTTGAAAACAAGCCACAGGTCAATAGGATAAAATTTAGGTTTGGGAAAACTGACAAGTCATTATTTTACAGATAAAACTGAAAAGAAGAATTATTGTTTTTTCTACTCTGCCCTTCAGTGTTTGGAAGTGTGAGAGGATGTGAGACTTAGAGGAGAGATGGTATAACTGCAAATGTGTGTAGAGTGTCTTTATGAAGAAAATATTCTAAAACTGACTGTGATGAACAGACATTTGATAAGTAGACTAGAAACAACTGATTTGTATATTTAAGTAGTTTTGTGTCATAAACCAAATAATAATAAAGCTTTTAAACATTTTTTTTTAATTTGAAAAGTGGGAAGATAAAATGACTTTCTAATTTCTGTGAGTTGCCTTGGGCTAGAACTGAAGGTAGAACCAGGACAAAGGGCTTCCCACTGCCTCTTAGTTAAGGCAGAGTATTAATTCATTAAATGAACATCAATCCCCACTCTCTTGGGGCAAAGTAAAGCCATGAAAAATATGCTAATACAGTTGAATGGAAGTCTCTGAAAGGCTCAGAATTGGATGTGGCACAAATCTAAATTCTACTAACATATTAAAACGGCAATTCAATTTAGCAAGGTTATTGAGTCGTGTTAACAACAATGGCAACTTTATTTCTACATATAAGCAAGAGGAATGTAAGAAACAGTATTGATGATATAGCTCTCTATTTAAGATCACGTGATGCATATGGATTTGAGTTCAAATCCTCAGCATTCTTATAAAAATCTGTAAGTGGCCATGCACACCTGCAACCAAAATACTGTTGAGGTCGAGACAGGCATTTTACTGGAACTTTCTGACCACTTACCCTAGCCCCAGGTTTAGTGAGGGACTGTCTCAAAGTAATAAGACAGAGAGGTATAGGAAAGGATATGTAATATCCTCCTTTGGCTTGTGGAAATAGAAGTCTATGTTTTATATACACATGCATTCTCCAAAATGGGTCTTTTGACTTACTGCATTTTTTTTCGTCTAACTCCAGTGTATTGAGAAAGGAGGAGTATACCCTATATCTTTTTATATTTTTTTCAGAAATTCAGTGAGCAAGATAGAGTAAACAGAAACTTATACTGATTCTTTAAATCATGTGATTTATATGAAAACCACCCAGATAATCCCTTATGATTAACGAAGTGCTATCAGGTGGACATTTTGTTTGCTGAGAACAGATAGGACAGTAATGCTTTCATTGATGAATCCTAAATTTAGTTGAGATGACTAAGAAATATATATATTTTACTTAAGATATGGTCATTCGGAGTGAACACAATGGTATGTGATTTTTACGTTTACTTGCCAGAGAAAATGTATTAGTTACTTTTCTGTTGTTCTGATAAAACGTCATGACCAAAAAGTCTTTCTGAAAGTTGGGTACCTGGTAGATGATGTTAGAGGTCAAGGTAACTTGAACCCAAAATAATTAATAATAAGAAATTCATATGTGTGTATGTGCTTTTGTGTGTGTGTGTGTGTGTGTGTGTGTGTACAATGAATTATACTCTGAGCTTAGAGAGGTAGCACATGCCTACCATCACTGCAATTAAGAGTTTAAGGCCTGCCTCCACTACATAGCTACATAGTTCAAAACCAGCTTGCAGTAGAGGACCACCATGATATAATTATATAGGTCTGTTTATAGTGCTTGGAAATTGTTATGAAATATATTTCTAAGTAAAATAATGCATGTAATAAAAACACTACTATAATCAGCACAGATTAAATGTTTTTTATGATGATGAAAAGTTATAAGAATATATTACACTTGAAAAGGGAGATTTTGTATTTGCATGTATGGCAATGTCATTATGAATAAAGAAAATCACTTTTAAACTATATACATATAGTTGATCACATATATGCATCTATACATGTATAGATATGTACATATATATGAGCAACTTCAAAAATGGATTTTAGTTAATTCTGAATGTTAGAGCTCACTTTTTCTATGAAAAGATACATTTAATTTGGTTTTCCATTAGTATTTCTATGAACAAGAATAATTATTTTCATTATAACAAAAGTTCCTTCTTTCTATTAATTATATGCTCTCTGTGTGCTTACTGTGTCCAATTTACAGAAAGCAATTTTCTTCTTTATTTAGATTTCTCAATGGTGTACATATTAGTATAATGGGCAGCATACTGTGATGTTAATGGCCTACATGTGAGACTTTCCTTATTTCTCTTAATGCCTAAACTATTTTTTACACATAACCTAATTCATTCAAATTCTGCTACAATGATTTACATTTTTCTGTTGATAGTAATACTGTACAGCTAAAAGTCCTTAAGAAATAGTATAATAAAAATATTCAAATATATTTCATATATGCATAAATATTATATATAATTGCCTAGAATTTTCATTAATCATCCACAGTATAAAGCTCAAAAATTAAGTCAAAAGCATGTATAATCATCGATAGTGTATTAGTGTCATTTTACTTAAAATTCCATTTAAATTTGATTTCAAAATATATTTTAAATTTCAAAGTAAATGTTAATTTTTGACTCTTCATCATGATCTGTACTTTTTCAATACAGACCTATTATGTTAGCAATAATTACTAATATTTTTCTTTTCTTTTTTTATTAAGAAATTTTCTAGTCATTTTACATACCAACCACAGATTTCTCTCTCCTCCCTCCTCTTACCTGCCAGCCTTCCCCCCCCAACCCGCCCCCATTCCCACCTCCTCCAAGGCAAGGTCTCCCATGGGGAGTCAGCAGAGCCTGATACATTCAGCAGAGGCAGGTCCAAGCCCCTCCTCCCTGCACCAGGGCTGCACAAAGTGTCTCACCATAGGCACTAGGCTCTAATAATATAAATAATACTTTATTTCACCCATTATTTATGTCATCTATCACCATTTTACTTTCATAACCACGCTAGGTACATTTATGATTTACTAAAATTTCATGTACTAAATTTAATTTTTTTGAGATTAATATGTATGTATAATGAAAGATAAAATGCAACACATTCTTCAGCTAAACCTCCAGCGTGTAGTCAATCATATTACAGAACCCATGTGAGGAACCTTCTATGCAAGGACTTCAGAATCTTGCTTAATTGGTTGTTGTCTTGTATGATAGCTTGAGAGAAGGTTTAACTGTGCAAACTAGACTGTGATGGAACTCCTTATGTAGCCTAGGCTAGCCTCAAAGTCCATTATGGCTTCATTCTCTCTAGTGTGTCTCATACACACAGCCACTTATCATCTATTTTTAACTTAAGTGAATATCAGTAGAAAAAAAAAAGGATATTGGGAATATTTAATGAGAAATCATATCTGGAATATCTAATATAAATTTAATGCAATTCAAATCTTCACTTCAGTTTTGTTATTTAGGAAATAAGAAATATCTCCAGTCATCATCCGCTAGTGAAATTCTTTTGCCATGATTATCTGCGTTCATTTGAAAATATGCAACCACATTTTAAGAAGGATTCTTTGTGAATTTAGAGCTCTAACTGAATTATAAAATTGTATTACCAGTATCCTTCTTTAAACAGGGTGTCTCACTGACATGGACAGAGCTCGCTAATGTGATCATTCTTTCTAAGAAGAAAGCCTTAGTGATCCCCGTCTCCTCTTTTAGGATTGTGATTACAGGTCTGTACTGCTGTGTGGCAGCTTTATGTGAGTGCTGGAACTTAAACCCAGGTCCTCAGGCTTGCATGCCAAGCACTTTAGCACCTGAGCCATATCCCTAGCCCCCACTTCATCAACTTTATAATACCTAAAAATGATTTTGTATCATTATATCTCAGCTAATAGTTGAAACAAACCCCTGACCTAAGCTTTTATATAGTAGCCAGTGAACCAAGCCTAGGAAACATAAAATAAAACCATTATTCAGCAGATTGATCCCACAGCTTGGCCAATGGCAGGAAAATAACAAGAAAATGCGTTAAGAAGTCCTTATCCTAAGCTACTTTTACCTTGGAGAGTCCCTGACTAATATAATTATAACTCTCCAGCATGAGGCATATTCTCAACATCTTATGAAATGAATTTTGCTGTCTTCTTTACAAGCTCACTTCAACAGATATGTCCTCTAACCATCAGTCTAGTGATCAGAAAGAACAATTTTTGGAAGAATACACCGAATTTCACTTCAAGCAGAGTTGTATTTGTTGAGTCCCTGGAAAGATGAAGATTTAAGGACTATGCCTGCCACTTCAGCTTCTAATTATTATTCTGAAACAGAATTCTGCTGGCAATCTCACACTTGCAGAGAAACTTAAAAGCCACCAGACATTCTACACTTATTCACAACCCTGCTTGAGGGCTCGTAGAGTGTCCTCTCAGTATCATTTCATGTCGATGTTCATAACAGCTGTTTTTAGAGAACGACAGGAATGAAAACTTTATTTAACCTTAGGCCTGTGCATTCATCTTAGCAGAAACGCTTCATTGGAGATATATGCAAATAGGTAATGTTTAAACATAGAGCTGTATCCCAGCCCAGCCATTGTCAATGGGGTAGTACCAGGAATAAGAGCAGGATAATCAGCAGCATTATATTACTTAAGGAAATTAGCTACCACTTAATTTAAATAACATTAGCAAAATATGGTAATTGTTTTGAAACTTCTAAGCTCATACTTAACACTTAAATCAAGTGGTTGCCTATATGCTAGTGAATATAGATATTGTTTCTTTAAAATATTGTATTGTACTTTAATTATGCATTGTAGTCTGTGTGAGGGAGAACTGTATGTGCTTGTGCCTAGAGAGGCCAGAGGTACAAGATCACCTGTAATTACATGTGCACAGCTACCTTGTATGTGTTCTGGCAATTGAACTGGACGAGAGTAATAGTCCTCTGAAAGACTGAGAATGTCTTCAACCCCAGACACAAATATTCTTTCAGAAAATAGTACTCTAGCAGATGATTAATAGTCATTATTTAGGGGAATTTGTCATGCATTCCCCTAAAAGATGAAGCTAATATATGATAGGTATTACACAAGCAATCAAGCAAGAAAAAACATAAATAGTTTTTTTCCCACTGTTAAACCCAAATCCCACTGCAATGTTAAGCCTAAAAAGATACCCCAAATGGTGAAACAGTGTCACTTATATCTTCAGAGAAAACAACAGCTGTGTGAGTAGACTTAAAGACTGATCAATAGGGAGGAATTCATGTCTGTTATTGTAAACTGAGCCAACTACCCATGGCTTGAGTGTTCATGGTCCCTAAAGAAGAAACTGCTACTACTATTTTCCTAAATCAATATAGCTTCTAACTTCATTTTCAACACTAAATTTTATAATCAAAGATAAGTGTAACCCTTACCTCTCACCAAAGAAACTTCTTTTTGCAGCAGGTGGAGGCTACTGCAGAGATCCACAATTGGTCAAAATGCAGAGAATTGATGCCATGGGATGCTCTGCGCCAATTGGTACATATACAATGAAACCAAACCCCTAGGGCTCTAGATATTTGGTGGACACTTTTTTCAAGATAGGTTATCCTAGACATGACAGGGGAGTTGTTCCATGAAACATTTGCAACATAATTGTCTGAACAAGACCTACATCATGACTATGCCAAGCAACATGTCAATGTAGATGGAGGAAAATTTCGCAAGGCCCCACCCTAGAGAAAAAGCTACAGGCTGTCAAGGCTGCTCGGTGAGGGAGAGTCAGTTTTCTCCACTGATAAGCTTCCTGAGAATTTATACCATTCTGAGTGTCAGCCCTATCCATGTACATAACAAAAATAAGCATAGAAGATATCAAAAATCTGTAAAGGAGTGGGGGAAGATAGAAGAGATTGATGGTGGGAGAGAAGTGTGAAAATTGTATGAATTCCAGGTATTCATGTGAGAAATGCTCAAACATTACTGTTATCTCCAAAAAGAAAAGAAACATAAACATTACTCCAATCCAATACACCATGAATCTTTAAATGTAAAAATTACCTGAGTATTTCCAAGCAAGAGTATGGTGCAGTAGATATTTCTTTCTACCCTTTCTTTCATTAAAATGTTTCATTAAATAATAGTTTCTGTATGATCTATCTCCAACCTCTGTTCTTCTTTCTAGATCTTGACTGTTTACTAAAAAGAAAGAAATAGGTATAGATGCTTCTCTTGGTCTGACGAATATAACATGTCATAAGTGAGTTTTTTGCAAGAATGGACACAGCATGAAAGAGAAAGGAGCAATATGAGGCAATCCACCCGACAAGCACTAAATGTTGAGGAAAGTGGCAAACAAATTAGCATTTATGTTTAGTTTATTGCATAGGACACACTTATAGTTTGATTGTTTTATTTGGATTGTGTAAGTCAAATCAAAATTTAACTCAGTGTCTTGTGTTTTTATATGTGCAGTCTGTCAGTTCTTTTTGTGTAAACTGAAAGGTTCCATATATTAAGCTTCCTATGTTTAGAATTCCTCAGAGATGATATACCGTTTCTGGTTTCAGTTCTCTGATGCCCAGATTTGTAATCTTAGATTCCTTTCACTGGAGTTATTCAAGTTTACTTCATCCTGATTACGTGAAGCAGACAGGACATCCGTGTAGTATTATAATAATAAGATACACATGTTCCCAGAAGGTTTGGGAGTTTTCATTCATGAAACAATAATGCATCCCACTTCTGTGACCTGTGAGTACAAAGCACTTTGCATACGTTGTTTGGCAATGCTAACATGTATACATGTGCCATGGGTCATTAAAATTGCAAACTAAGCTTTGCACAAAGAAAGTTCATCATGGAAAAGAACATCATAAATTTCATAAGCCCGAACTACAATGCGTGATGTCACAGTTAATATGAAACTGCACAAGGCCTCATGTTTGATTGTCATCCAAGCTGCTCACTGGTGAGTGATGGATAGCTTTTTCAGCAGAAGTTGCCTCATATTCTTTTTTTTTGTTTTTTTTTGTTTTTTGTTTGTTTGTTTGTTTTTCGAGACAGGGTTTCTCTGTGTAGCTTTGCGCCTTTCCTGGGCTACCAAGTGAGCTCCAGGAAAGGC
>CABHPP010144777.1:0-18737 GCA_902168425.1 Peromyscus attwateri | reverse complement strand
CCACCAACGCCCGGCACCTCATATTCTTGTTGAAGTGTTTTCTTAAACTGGAATGGTCCATTTCCCTCTCCAGGCTCATTTCTAGTTCCAAGTGATTCTCTCAGTAATTACTTATTTTTTACAATAATATAGTTTTATTTGTAGTATTTCTTCATGAATAAAGAAAAAAACAGAAACATTATCGCCAATTTTGTGCAAAAGTCTTTACTCATGATTATTTCCTCATGACATTTGAGCAAGCTTTGTAGTGCAGATACTTGTGATATTTAGGAAAACACTGTGTCCTGCCCAAGTGTTTATTGCTGGAGAGTTGGGAAAGAAAAGAGAAAGAGTTGAAGATACCCACAATATAGCTGTTTGATGGTTGTCAAATAACTATAATTTAATATGCACTTTGGAAAATTCCATATTTTTCTATTCTGAGTTAAACATCAAGACAGTTTCATTTAAAACTACAAGTTTAAGACTGCTTGTAGTTTTTTTTTTAATGCAAAATGTCATTGTGTTGAAGAGAAAAGGACCACCACCCAGCAATAGCGTACATTGATACATCATTTTTGTTCCAGGTACACAGTTTACATTAGGGTTTGTTCTTGATGCTTTATAGTTAATGTATCTTGAATATGTACAACCACATGTGTTTAAGATATTGATATACTTATAGTAATTTATTATCTTAAAACAGATTGGCCCTCTATCCATCCCTACCTTTCCAATAATTCCTTTCAATCACTGGTTCTATTCTTATTGCCATAATTTTACCTTTTAGGATTAGAGAGTACACTGGCATTTTCCATTATGCTGTTTATTTTTCAGTAGGCATTTATGTTTCCTCAAAAGAATGAAGGGAGTCTTTGCATTTTAGTGTAGAGCTCTCTTCTTGTGTTGGGAGAAGTGCTATGTGATGGCATGTCTAGGTTATTTGTAATTGTATATTTAGGCCAAAAAAATCTAACACAAAGCAAACAATATCTGAATGACAGAAACAACAAAAATATGCTGAGACTATCAAAGAGGATATAAATCAATGGGGAGATGGGTTCTAAGTTCATGACTAATAGGAGCTGTTCACTGCAAAGAGAAGTTTCTTGATCAAAGCTGAGGACAGCTTTTTTTTCCGCCTGTATGACTTCTGAGAATAAATTAGATTTGAGTCTCATTTTTACATCTTAATATATGTGAAGATTTTTTTCTTGTGTACTTCATCTTGGATCTCTGGAGCTGGAATCCCTAATGGGTTTACAGAAGTATACATTTTAATTTTTCATTATATCATTTTGAATATTTTCTTCTTGATCTTTGTTATTTGTTATTTGCTTCAAATATTGTTCCTGCTTGCTGCTTCTTTGGGTAACTTTATTGTACATACGACACCATTTGTAATTTTGTCACTGTTCATGGATATGATTTTTTTCCTCAGTACTTTTTCTTTTTCTTTGTCAAAAAATTCTGTTGAAACCAAACTCATAGATTCCAATGTACAAATATCTGCACCAAAGCATTATTATTTTGTGCTCCCTTATTTAATATTTTTACTCCTCTTTCCTTATATTGCTTGTCGTTGTTGAAGAATTATGGAATGTTTCTTTCTTTTGAATTTGCGTGTGTGTGTGTGTGTGTGTGTGTGTGTGTGTGTGTGTGTGTGTGATGTTGAGGATTAGTCAGTATTGATGGAGCTTCAGCCATGTTAGACAAGTCCTGCACCACTGAGAAAAACCATCATTCACACTTACATGGTCTTGATGTTGTCTTGAAACCTTTTATTTAAGGGACTTTAGGACAGTAATTTTAAATGCTTTTTATTACAGTTCTGACCATTCCAACATCTGCACATATATGAGTTTGTGTGTTTGAAAATACTGACAGTTGTTCAATATTTTCAAACTATGTTTTTTGTCTTTCTGTAGTGCCTTATAATTTATTTACATGATAACCAGGCATTATTTATCAAGTGAAGTAAATGTTCTAAATATAATCAGTCTCATGGCGGCCATGTTTAGAGTAAGGAAGCACTCTATACTTACAGTATTGTTCAGGTCCTGGAGAAGTCCCATAAAAGACTACCATCCATGAACACAATCAACAAGAGTGTTGATTATCTCAAAAAAGATTCCAGGATACTTTGGCGGACCATTCTACACAAAGGCAAAACGGCGAAGACCCCGAGAGGGACCTGTGGGTTCCTTGTAAGCATAGCTAAGGGAAGTTCCTAGAGCAATTAGGTCATTGTGGATATTTTTGGCTTAAGCAAGTGGAAATCATATCAGTATTGGCCAAGGCTAGCCAGGGGCTGGTTAAGGCTATAGCTTTTCTATTTTTGGAAAAGCTTGGACAAGTCCCAGGCTCTGTCCTTGAGCAGCTGTGGAAGCTGACTGACTGGCCTAGTACACACAGACTGTGTGAGCTGGCTCAGTGGCCCAGGCCTGGTGTGTCCTCCCTCCCTTGTCCCTGTGGTTACCAGCACCAGTGATTAATTGTCTTTTGTTCATGGGCCCCTCAAAAACTGCTTGTTCAGTGTCAGGAAACTGAAACTGAGGCCTGATCTCTAAGAGAAGACTGAGCAGCCTGTTATGGCGGCTGCTCCGTCCTCTCAGTATCAAGTCTCGGTCACTTTGTAAGCTATGCAGGGCACTTCTGGACCACAAGATTCACAAGTGTTCTTCAACTCTTCTTCAGTTCGGTATAGACAGAACATGGTGGTCAGAGCTGATTACTTCACTTCTCCCAGGATAATTAGGTTCTGGAAACAAAAGCAATTTTTTTAGGCTCAGTTAAAATAGTTCAAGCTCAATTGAAAAAGGCCTGAATTGTTTTCTCCTCCTGTTGTGAGATGTGAAGGAGATTTTTCTGTGCTATCCACAGTGAGGACATAGTAGAGAGTCTAGTGGGGACGCAAAAGTGTGTTGTCTGATTGGAGGACACAATACACATATCTGTGCATATGTATCGTAAACCTGTCTTTTTTGAGCTTTCTCCATTCTGCCAATTACTTGGTGCTGTTTCCTGAGCAGGATCCTGTTTATAAGTTATGCTTTTGGCAATTCATGTTTGTATTCTGATAGACTGAAAGAATCTCTAGTCACCCCAATTTAGGAGGCAGGATTTGGATACAAGACCTCATTTATTTAAAAAAAATGTGTTTGTTCATTTTTTTAATTTATACTTGTATGAGGACTTCTGAGGTCTATACATGTCAGCTCGAATGTCAGAATTCAGAACGCTTCTAAATATGTGTTTATGTCTTAGATGTTTCATGTAATATAAACCAATTTTTCTTCTTTCTCTTAAAATAAGATATACGAAGCATTAAAAGAAATAATGATTTTAATCGCTTAAGCTATTTGAGGAATATGTTTTCTTATGTACTTGATGAAAAGTCATTTCTTTCACAGTGATGGGGAGAATTAGAGCTTATTTACTGGCATTCTACAAATGCCAAATTGCTATACTTTGCAGACATTAGTTAATCTTTCATTCATACTGTGGATGAAATGTATGTCATTAGAGGCCTTTTTGTTTGGAAAATGAAACCCTGTGGTATTAAAAGCATTGATCAGCATGGGATGCATTTACAATATTTTATTTTTAACAGGAGTCATAAAGTTGCACAATTGTACTTGAATTTGTATTAATATTAGTTTATTTTTAACAACATCTGAAAATAAGTATGGATGGAAATAAAATTATTTTTGAATGATATTAATTACAAATAAAATGTAGGCTAAACTAACCTACATAGTTGAATTATAAGCATGAAAACAAAAATACAATTTGACTAAATGTTTACTTACTAAATGTTCTTTTCATTTTCAATTATATACATGATTTTATGATTTGGATGCCTGGTGGAGATATTCACAGGAACAATCTATAGGCTGCTATCTTTAAAGAGAAAAAATATGATATTTATTAAGTTTTGTGCTTCCTTTTTCCACAAATTAAAATAAAAAGGAAATAATATAGTGGTTATATAGGCTTGTTAGTCAACAATTATCTAACTTTCATATAGGTTATAAATTTTCAATGTTGATTTTCTATGTTTCATGAGTTTTAAAAAAAGTAATCTTGCACAGACCTTTTAAACAGCCACTATTTCAACAGATGGTTTATTCAATTAAGTGCTTCCTAAACTATCTTTCTATAAAAAGTCTCTGAGAAACTTGAGCCACATATTAGTTTAAATTAGAATAACATTTTAAAATAATAAAAAAAATCATTATTAAAGCTAACTTAAAAGCTTCGTGACAGTTTCATATTAAATACAACAGCAGTTTAAAATGACTATAGAGATTTCTTTTTTCAAAAGAAGATGCTTGGAATACCATCAAAAATATGGTATTCCATATTTTTGAATACTGCTCCAGAATAAAACAGCTGCTGCTTATAAACTATGTGTCCATTTATTGAGCACATATATATTGTTGCTATATTTTATCTGTACTTGATAAAAATGTGACTAAGAACATTGTGATAAAATCAGTTTCTGAAAATGCTCCTTTTAAAGTTTTTTTTTCTTAACTATGATTTATATTGAACCCAGGGTGTTGAGCAATGGTACTCCACTCTTCTGCTACTGACCTGCAGTTTTAGCTTGTCAATGAACTTATGTGAGTCTAATAACAATGCATTCATTGTTATTCAAGCATTCATTGCAAACACTTCTCTATTCTGGCTTGTAAATAGATGCAAAACTGTATTCAATTGTCTACTTTTTTATTTTCAAAGACATAGGCTACAACTCAATTAAAGTCATCTAATGATAAGGATTTTATTTTATTTATTTTTTATTATTATTATTATTATTATTATTATTATTATTATTATTATTGGTTTTCGAGACAGGGTTTCTCTGTGTAGTTTTGGTGCCTGTCCTGGATCTTGCTCTGTTGACCAGGCTGGCCTTGAACTCACAGAGATCTGCCTACCTCTGTCTCCTGAGTGCTGGGATTAAAGGCATGAGCCACCAACACCTGGCTATGATAAGGATTTTATGTGTAGTGGTAAAATATAAGGTGTCCATTTGGGGGAGTGTGTTCACATGTCTACAGATGCACCTGTGTATGACATGTGTGGAGGTCAGAGGAAAAACTCAGGTTTCATTTCCCAAGAGCTCTTCACATTGCTGTTGGAGACAGGATTTCTCTCATTGACCAGGAGCTTGTCAGGTAGCGGAGAAGAGCTGGACAGTAAGCTCTCGGATGTTCCTGTTTCTACCTCACAGGGATGAAGCACACTTGCTGCTCTGCCTACAAAAAACAAACAAACAAACAAACAAACAAACAAACAAAACTGGAAAACATCAAATTCAGATCTTCATGTTCACAAGGTAAGCACTTCACCTAGTGAGCATTTTAATTAAAAATATTTAATATTCATTTAAATGATGTATGTATATACACACATGCATGCCACAGTGCATTTGTGAGCAACAAATAATTTTACAGGTTCAGTTGTTTGATTCTACCTTTATCTGGGTTCCCAGGAATCTAAGTTTTATTGTCAAATTCAACAACTGCTTTTACCTTCTGGGCCATCTCACTGACCCAAAGATGTCCATCCAGTTTTACAGAAAGAACTAATTTGTAGACTCAAAACCAAATGTATATTCACTACTGACTGATGAAGCAAGTGTTTATAAATGTAGAATTATCAATAATTTGTTTGCAGTGATTTAAAAATATGGCTGAAGGAAACAAGGAAGCCTGATATATACTGGTTGGGGTGATTTCTGTGTTACCATAAAAATGCATGTGACATGATACAATTTTAAATCACTTCTACACAATGATGAAGAAGCTACAAATTTTGCCAGTTAAATAGTACATCTAACAACAAGACCACCATGCTGGTCATTATTCACAATAACTCATGACAGTCAATAATAATTTCTTTATCTGATCAATTGAAATATTTATGGCAGATGATGTTTTATGCATTTATTTACTTCATGAAATTTGACATTAAGTTTTCTTTTAAAGAGACAGTTTATTCACAATAACAAAATACATAGTGCATCTTAAAAACTGAACAGATGTTTGTAAGGAGTAAATTGCTGAACCACTGATGAATGTATATATTAATTTATAAATGGACAAAAAAAAATTTTGGTAATACTCCATTTTGAACTCCCCCCTTTTTTGGAGGGGGGTTTCGAGACAAGGTTTCTCTGGGTAGCTTTGAACCTTTCCTGGATCTCGCTCTGTAGGCCAGCCTCGAACTCACAGAGATCCACCTGCCTCTGCCTCCCGAGTGCTGGGATTAAAGGCATGCACCACCACCACCCGACTTGAATCTCTTTTCTATGCCTATCATTATTTTGCATTTTAAATTTGATTTTATCTCTGTGAATATAATTAGGGTTCCTGAGTGTATGTGTGTATTTCATATATTGTACTAAGAAGAAAATCATTATATCAGAAAGTTAATTAGATATATTTGATGCAGAATTAACAGTCTTAATATTTAAGTAAATAACTTTAGCCAAATAGCATTGATTCCAGCATAAAATTTATAATGGTGATGTAAATATTCCTTTCAGCAAAGGAGAATTTAAATGTTGGCATAATTTTACAGCAATCAAAATTCAAACTTAAAATGATGAGCCAACAAATTACTAAAAATTCAGAACAAGTCAATAAAAATTGAAAATTGTGTTAAGACACCTGGCAGAAAGGAAGTCAGACAGGAATTTGAAAAGTCACCAAATTGTGAGACAACATTATGCAATTATCTTTCTCACTGCAGAATTACTAAGTTTGTACATGTTTCCAAAGAATAAACTTTTGTTTTCATCATTTTCCCTAGTGTATGTATTCTTGCTGTTCCATTAAATTCTGTTACCTTTAGAAGTCCTTTCTTTGTTCTATAGAGTAAACAAATAAAATTATCCATAGAAGTGAAGGCACAAGGTATATAATTATCTACTATGTAAGAAATTTTCATAAAATTAATGGCTTAAAATGACATCTTTTTATAAGGAGACAATATCCTAAGTCAGAATTGTGGAGTCCAGCACCACTGGGGTCTTAGTTGAGAGTCCTACAAGACTGAATTGGACTCTGGTTGACAACTAGGTTGTTACTGCTGCTGCATCTGGTGGTGGAGCTGCCCCCCAACCTCCTCCTGCTCCTACTTTTCTTCCCCATCATCCTTTCCCATTCTCCCTCTTCTCCCTCAGTCCTCCTGTTCATTCCCTGTTCAGGCCTCTTCCCTGTTTCCTTCTCCTGCTCCTACTTTGTTTCTTCTTTACAGGCCTGGCTGCTTCCAATAACTTTCAAATACTTGAGTTTTGATGGATAATGATTCTTCCATACTGTTGGAAATGGCACATGAACTTCTTAAAAATAAATAACAAATAAAGAAGTAAATAAATAAATACATCGAATATGCATCACTTCTACTTTAGAAATTTATTTTAACTGACATATATAATTGTGTATATTTATGAGAGAGTGTGTGAAAATTGACATGTATACAGTAGACATTCAACAAGACCAGTCATTCCATCTTAAATATGGTTTATAAATCTCTGTGATATTCAGTATTGGCACAATGAACGTTTCCATTTACTTGCTGAGTGGCATTTCCAGGCCATCATTGACTCCAAAGACTATGTTCTACTTGCTGAACGATTTTTGATCTTACAGCAACAAGTCCTCCCCTCTGACTTTTCAGTCTTTGGGAATTTCTGGAGGCATTCCCTCGAACATCTGATGTGAGTGTCAGCAAGATGGCTCAGGGGACAAGGGAGCTCACTGCCAAGCCTGATCACCTGAATTTGATCCTAAGACCCACATGGTTGAAGGAGAGAACAGACTGTCATACATCTGCATGAGCTACTCCCATGTATGTGCACATGTGCACATGGACGCGCGCGAGAACACACATACTAAATGTAATTTAAAAATATTTAAAGCCCCACCTTTTAATATAAGCATGCTCAGGATCTACTATTTCACTTTTTTTTGTTGCAGTCATCATACCATATACAATGGACTGATACCAATGCAGCTAACGCCCATTTTCACACGTTTCAGACTTTGTCATGATGCAGTGATCTTTGGAGCAATCTTCCTACTATATCTTCTATACTATTTGAGAGTCAATATAAAGCACATAATGATGACAGTAAAACAAACACTACACCATCAGTCATGCAATTATGAACATACAAACTCTGAAAAGTTATGTTAAATGGTTGATAAGGAAAGCAATTTATTTTGTTTCTTTCATTATGGAGATTTTTATGGTTTAGCAAGAATAAATTAAAAGATCATGCCATCAAAAACTGCATCATTGTTGTTGTGGATATGTTCAGTTTCCCTTCAAGGTACACATTTTAACCACTAAATTTTATTTAAGAAAAAAAATAGATGAACACTTTGGAAAATACAATGTATTAGTGAATTAACCACAGTTCATTTTGGTTTAACAAAAGAAATAATTTGATGGTAGAAAACAATGATGAACTATTATCACAGAAAACATACAACATTGCTAAAAATTGATACACTATTATTTGCTTTAATTCCAATGAGAACATTCGTTCATTTATCTCTTTGTGTATTGCATCATTGATCTTAATTTTTATAGACCCAAGGGTGACTTCATTCTGACATTCTCTCTGCATGTTGTGACTTCCTCAACCCAGCTGTCCTTTTGTGTATAATCAGAGTGTTGAAACCATATTCTCTTCGGATAGGGAGATTCAGAGAGAAAGGTGTAAAGTCAAAGTTCAACCAAAGCCTAACGCAGCTATATTTTCTTCAAACAGAGTGTTAAATCACGGTTGCTGTCATTCTTGTTAGGCAAGGTTTTTTAAGTTATCCTTATATGTATATGTTACTACTTATTACAATTTCAAAACTTTTACTTTATTTGTTTTAATCCTATAATTAATTTTTTTCTCTGAAAAAAATAACATGTTACAGTCATGAATTAGAAAAATACAAAAGGCTAAAATGTCACTGTAGACGATGTGATTTCAACTGTTTTGAGTGATTTTTCTGAAAAGCTTGTACAGACTATGACATGAATATCAAAGGATAATGAAACTAATTCTACCTAAAGAGTATAAATGATGAGAAATGCAAATTCTGTAACTACAGATTTAATCTATTTTCCCTTGGCAACATAATTAATGGTTTTTACTTTTTAAATTTAAAAAATAACAAAAAGAAATTAATTGTTTTTCATCTATTTGAGGTTGCTTCCTAATCACCTGATTATTTCTAGCTGAAAAGAAAAAAAATCAGCAACACCCACCTGCTCCAACAAGAGGCTGACAGAATCAGCTTTTCTAAATCTGTTTATTGTTTTCATTTTCAATTAACATTTATTAGAAAAACACAACACAGCTTTGTGTCAAAATAATAATAGTCCACAAAACAAAGAAGAAAGAAAAGATAAGAAAAAGCCAATAAACAATTAAAATTAAAGGAACTGGAAAGAAAACAATGAAAATTGGGCTTTGGGCATTAACACTTAAAAAGGCACTGGATGTGTGTATTTAATATGGCAGCACTTTACATCAAGGATAGACTATATTGACAGTGCCAGCTTTCACAAAGCATATGCTTATAGATTCATTTTCTCCCAAATAGCTATAACACACAACTTACTTAATTGTATATTTTCAATTATAACTTTTGAAATGGTTGATCACACTAGGTTTGGATAATGCATGCAAATGGAAATTTCGTCCATGTAATATTTTCTTTGAGGTTTTTAAAACTGTACTAAGTCACATGAAGTTCGTTTATTTGCTGTGCTTGTAGGGGATTTTTCCTGCCTCAGGCTTGGCTGGTACAGGAGGTGGTATGGGGAGCTAGGTCTGGACGTATGACCTCAGCTTCTCCTATGCCTCTACATCCACCCCAACCCCCTCAATTCCATCTCCTTCTCAAATTAAAGGCCTCTTTCTCTCTTTTTTATTATTACTGTTTTGATTTTCTTTGATTTGTGTGTGTGTGTGTGTGTGCGCGCGCGCGCGCACGTGCGCGCATATGTGCGCACACATGCACACACACATTTAAAGACACGTGGTAGATGAGAGATAGAGAGATGGGTAATGATAGACAATAGATTAGATAGATGGGGGCAGGCAGATACACAAATACACACTGCTGAGTCTATGTTTGTTGTTTGTGTTCATATGATTTCAAGTCTGGCTACTTTGTATTAGGTAACAAATAAGGATGTTTGTCCCTGGGAGAGGATAATCACATCTCTCACAGCAGTCATTAGGGACCTGTATTTCTTTGTCTAGTTGTAGGGCATCTCACAATTGTCCCCTTTTTGCACTGGCATGCCTATAGACATTCTCATTGTCTGGGTCTTGCATAGGCAGTCATTTCCAGGAGATACAGTCTCAAAGTAGACTTCCTGGTCCTCTGGCTTTTACAATCATTCTGCCCTCTCAGTCATGCTGTTCCCTGAGCCTTCCACACAGGAGTGGGTTGAAGGTGTATCTGATGGGTATGTGCTACCCCACAATCCATTGATCTCTACCTGTGTCCAACTGAAGTTTCTGTAATGATCCCCATTTGCTATAAAGAGGATCTTCTTTGATCAGGAGTGAGAGCTACAGTTATCAGTGGGCACAGGGATACATTTTAGAATGTAGTTAGAAATTACACTGACCCATTAAAGTGGTGCTATCAGATTGTCTTCCAAGATCCATGGCTTCACTAGGCAAGACTGTCAAGTTTTCTGGGTACCACGCACGATTTTCCTCCTGGTGAGTCCAAGTGGGCAGTTATTGGTTCCTGCTAAATATGAGTGACAGTTTTTGACCTTTAAGGGTACTTTGCCATGTTTGTTATTGCTGTGGTTCACAGGAATCACAGCTGGATAGAACTTTTATATCTTTCCCTTGGCAGCTTGCATGTACTTTCTGTTACTATGGAAGCTAGACCAAAGTAAGGAGGCTTTCAGGCTTTCCTATCCAGCTTGAATCATCTAAGTCCTGTGTCCTAAGGGTGTGGTGTCTTCAGCAATAAACAATAAATGAGTATTTAGCATCAATCAGGACTTGTATTAAATAATAAAAGAGATGCATTAAAAGCTAGCTTACTTCACATATTTTCTTTCAAGTTTAACATTTTTGAGAAAACATGCAAATGTAGCTTTATTCTTATAAAATCAAACCCTTTCAATATAATTTCCTTTACTAAATGTAGGACATCCCCAACCATTTTGAGTTTCTCCTCAAAATTCACCTGACCTATAGTGGCTTTATTCACTAAATTTATGTAAGTTCAATTCATAAAAGAAACTAGATCTGGAAGAATCAGACAATCACAGAATTTAGGGAGTAAACCTTGTCCCCCTTTTTCCCATTTACAGGGTTTTTCCATGAATTTAATATAAAAATCAAACACAAATTTTATTAACATTTTCATAAATACATTTCATAGTAATTTAGAAGATATGCCTTTTCCTTTTATCTCTTGCTAAAAGAAAACCCCATAAATTTACATTTTTCAAAATTGTAGAAACTGAGAGGCCCAATTCAAATTGTTAAAATGTGTCACTGTCACCAAAAGAAATTTATGGTGAAAGAAAACTTTTCCCCAAGATATTTTCATGCCCACTGGTCTATACATTGAATTATTAAATGAAAAAGTTTAATTTGATGATTTAGATATTATAGAAATCTCTAACTAGCCCATGACCAAATAAGTGTTTCCTAGTAAGTACTACCCTTATATTCTAAGCTACAGAATTCAATAACAAAACATTATGAAGGCCAGGAAGGAGAAAAGGAAGAAAAGGTATGGATGTTTTATATGCTGTTTTACTTATTTATTTATTTGTACGTTGTCATCTTACCTGTTTTAACAAGAATAAAAGCGCCAAGATTTATGATGACTAAAATTATTGCTGACATTAACATTCTGGTCAAAGAACCCAAAATAGTGAATTAATCACTGCTCCAAAAGGCAGTATATTCAATCAAAGAAAGAAAAAATAAACCCCTTCCCGTAACTGATGAAATAATGGCTTGGCTTCCTCACAGACATTTCTATCTTATTTTATTTAGGTAGTTTGATGTTCTTATATAAAAGGTAAAATTTGAGATACTAGAAGAAAGATTTAATGGAAGTTGAAACATCATCTATAAATCAAACGAGGCTTTTATAGGATCATAAGGCATATAATCAGAGTAGATATAACATCAATATGTTGATTGTCATCTAAAATTATTGAACAGATTTGTTATTTACTGTTAAGGAAAAATAATGTAAGGATCTATGTCTAAAAGGGATGTTGTTGAAAAGAATGAATAACAGAAGAATGATACATAGCTCAGAATTAAGAGATGAAGTTAATAAAAAGCCAAAAATGCAAGATGCACAGGGACTGAAGAAAGTTTGAATTGTTCAAGACTAATTTAAAAACAAATCAGTGAGTCTCTGGAATAATATCTAGAACACTTACCAATTAATAAATAGATATCACAAGTGAAACTGTTGTTGTCCCACACATGTATTTCTTGTGATAGTTACATCTATCTTCTAGAATGTTCTTGTAGTTTTTGTTTTTTTAAATGATGGTAGGAAAATAAGGAGGGCATAATATTTCTGATGACTGAAATATTTAGAAAAGGAAATTTTATAGAAAAAGAAGTGATAGTTTATATGTGTTCTTATATCTTTAAGATGAAAGACTTTTATGAGCTTCTATTTTGCTATTTTGAACATTTTTATTTATTCTTGGAAATGTTCTACATGTATACAATGAAATATGATCATATATACCAGTCAGTATCCCTCTCCACCTACCCTCAGAATGATCCCAACATGTCTCGCTTCCAGTTGACCATATATGGAAAGATGTGGTTTTCTTTACTGAAGCATGGGATTCTATTATTGACCCTACGCTCCAGACAGAATCACACTAAATTACCCTTACCGCCTTTGAATCTAGCTGAAACTTAGGCAACCGGTTGATGATCCTCTTGATTTAGTCTTCTAAATATCTGAGGTTACTGGCATATACTACCAGTCATAGATCAAATAAATACTGATGGCATATTAGAAAAGAGCATACTACCTTTCTTCATTTAATTGATTGTTACATATAGGTACAGAGACATGTGTGCATGTAAACACAGCTCGATGATTAAAAGTCAAGCTAAATGAATTTATATATACATATGTGTACTTATCTCTGTGTCTGTACTTATGCCTTTACTTACTTTATATTTTAGAAACATAAGTATGTCTGTATTTAGTTTTCTTATTCCTTTAGCTTATATACTAAGTGTAAAGTTGGTGTGCATGTAGATGAAAAACAAAAAAAATTAAATATGGATAGATACTAGAAATTGGAGAAGATCTTTATGAAACATTTAGATTATATTCAGCGGGCAACATAATAGAGCCAATCCTGTTGGCAGAGGTGTGGGTGAGTCAGCCCTGTAGTTAAGAGCATGGGAGAGTTGTCCCCATTACTTAGCTGTCTGTCATGTGGTGGCATGGGGGAGGGAGAAATGGCTCCCTGGCCCATAAGTGCCTGAGACAGGTGACAGACCTGCTCCTAAGGTCATAAGAGCTGGAGATCAGCTCAGCAGCTACAGCACTCAGGAGGGTGGCACTTGTGCCATGCTTGGGCAACACAGTAGGGCTGACCCTGAAGGTGTAGGTGTGGGAGATCCTACCCTGAGAACATGAAAGCAGGAAAACTGGTGCTGTTGAATAATCCTGTACACTGTGGAAATGTGTGGCTCTCATTGTTAATAAAAAGCTGATTGGCCAGTAGCAAGGCAGGAAGTATAGGCTGGACAGTCAAACTGAGAATGATGGGAAGGAAGAAAAGCAGAGGCAGGAATCTCCAGCAGATGCAGGGAGAAGCAAGATGAACATGACAAGCTGAGAGATGGTACCAAGCCACATGGCAAAGCGAAGATATGAAATATGAGTTAACTGAAAAATGTAAAAATTAGCTAGTAACAAGTCTGAGCTATTGACTGAGCATTTACAATTAATATTAAGTTTCTGAGTAATTATTTGGGAGTAGCATAGAAACTTCCACCCTCAAATGGCACCCATTGTCCAAAGCCATCTATATCCACATAAAGTCTGAGAAAGCTTTAAAAAAGGATCCTAAATACACAAAATCAGAGTCAACTTTGGCTTCTTGGTAACCATCTTTTCTTGGGTAGGCTGTTTGATAGTGGCAAGCAGAGGTAAGGCTCCTTGTAAGAGATGGCTTCCTGGCTCAATTCTAGCAGAAAAAAACATGGCTCTTTTAAGAGTCCAACACTTAAAAAGGGTTTATAAGCACTGGGCGCCTCACTACTCAATGGCAGTGTGGATCCAAGAATTGCCCAAAGTTGAGGCAGTAAACTTGGCTCCCTCCAGCAGCTCACAAATAAACATATTGAGGTTTACTTTGCTCATTGCTACAAGGGGTAAACCAGCCAGGACAATGCAGGAGAGCTCACCCTGGAGGTGAGGACAAGGAAGAACTGGCGGTCTGTCCAACCCTGCAACTACCCAGGTCCAGAACCGGGGTTATGGGTTGATTCACCCCAACATCCATCCCATCTATGATCTGCTGGAGCATGTGAAGGGACCAATCCTGCAGACCCAAAGCTGCAGTATCTCTATAACACAGAGCAACAGGGAATAACCAGGAGGAATTACAGTGAGGGCCAAGCATCAATAGTATAGCAGAAACCAGAGGCCTCAAAGGAGACCAATGACTTTTTGCAATGAACACTTGCAAGTAAAGATATATGGATAAAAGGGTTTACTGTGAGACTCACTGTTTTACACTCCAGATTCCATGATGAGATTGATTTTTTTCATCTTTTTTTTTTCTTTTTTCTCTTAAATTTTATTAATTTATTTTTTCCTGGGAAGTTGCAGGGGCAGAGGGTAGATATGAAGAAATGGGGAAACAAATGGGATGGAGAAGCATGGGATGAAAGACACAAAGAATCAAAAAGGAGGAAAAGGAACACATTTGAATTCTTTATATAACATTTCAGAGAAAACCTATAAATCTAATAACTGTGATAGTCAAATATGTGTTCTACTCTGGCTAATTTTATAGTTCCGGTTTCTTTCACAATCTTAACACAAATACACTGTACTGGTCTTATGAGTCTAACTTATATGTGGAAAATCTGCTCAGAGTTAGCTTCTTCTTCATTTTGTTATTTTCATATTCTATAATTTCTGAAAAGAGAAATGATACAACGTAATTTTATATAAAATAAAATTAGACCAAAACATAATTAGATGAAAATGTTTGGTGTAAAAATATCCATGAACTCCTTTTATGAACAGAAATTACTAGGTAATATATCTATTACATGTTGTTTGCTTTGTAATGCCGTTTTAAGTTTAAATTTTTAAATTTAGCTTATGAAGTAATAGAATTCATATGAGTTTTTCACAAATATTTTATTTTGGCTGATTCTGTTCCCCTAGCCAATGACTTATCTTCACCCAGCTAGTCCATCAGTGCAATAACCTTGCCTTATGAAAATTTTTGTTTTATACAGTTAAACATAAATTTGTCATGTGATTTAAAACAGGGTGTGTAAAATGATGATGTATGTTTTTCTACAAGAATTTAGAAACAGCAAGCATCATGCATTTCATTTTGCTTACGTAGAAAATTATACTAATTAGGAAAATACATTTTCCACAGAAAGTGCCTGTATGGAGATGCAAAATAGTTATGGGACTGGTTAGAATGCAAACTTATTTAGCTTAGTCTCATAGAACAAACATTCTATGTTAGATTTATGGTTTATGTTTTTCTTCCTTCAAGACATTAGACTAAATTGAAAGTGAATGGCCACCAAGGCATGCGAGTGTTTAAAATAGGCAATGGCTTCCAGATGTAATGGGCTGCAGTCATCACTTTTAATTATCTTATGCTACCTTGCACAAAACCATTTATCCACCTGGGAGACACACTGTCCTTGTGTGTAGTGAGTAAATTAAAAGATCCACAGCTGAATATAGGTCAGACTATCTCTCCATTTCTTCTTCTTCATTTTTTTTTTTGGTATCCCACAAACTGAGTAGCTTTCATATAAATATATTCATGTGGGTCAAAAACAAAATTGTGTGATAACATTACTGTTATCTTAATAGTGAATTCCTAACATGGCACTTCTGAAGTGTCAACAACCTTGTGTGGTGTTAGTAGTGTTATTGTTGTTTTAGAAGATATCATTTTCAAATGCAGAAATTAACTTGACCACAGTCCCAACCCTCACAATGGATGGGACTGTACTTAGACACAGAAATTGTGAATTTTACACAAGGGTCGCATCTCCTGCCTCAAAGCTGCTGTGGAAAGAAGCATGTTTCCTTCCAGTTAAAGAAGTTGCTTTTCTAGTAATTTCAATACAGAATAATTGTAATATTGAGACAAAATTTTTCCTTTGTGCTCTTAAGCAATGGTTAGAATGCATCCCATACTAGTCTAGTATACAATAATTACTAATTGATTATTAAATACACAATAATCTATTCCATGCTTTTCCCACATATTTTCTGTCAACCTTTTCGTCAAGAAACAGAAAGAAAATATTATTTTTCTGAGCGAGTCATCTACTATTCATTCCAAACATGTTCTTAATTTCATAATAAACTAATATAACATTCACTCATAACTTTACAGAAAGATCACTTAATAATACCTTATTTTTTAATCCTTATGTTATATTCTGAAACAAAAATACAACATAGGTATGAACAGAAATGTTAAAGCAACATCATCTCAACTACAGTACACATAGTCATGGTGCATTATTTTAAAATTAGAATAATTACTACCTATAAGGATATTTAACCTGTTAACACAAGAATCTTCTGATTCAATTAATTTGGAGTTTTTCTTGTGACATGGTTTTCTAAATATGCATATTTTTGCTTGTCTACATACTTCTATTTTAACAGACACCATAGATTGAAAAATGAAAATAATTACATTTCCCTCCTCCTAATTTACTGACTGTTGCTTTGGTAAAACTAATGAACACTTTTCTTAGTTTCATGTGTATATTTCCAAATCTCATTATTTATCCAAACATAGGAACTACCTTTATGGCATTCATCATTTGCTCTTACAACCAGCCACACTTAATTCTCTATACCCTAGTTGGTCAGATGTAACAATATGTGGGTAGGGCTATCCTCCTATCCACAAAAGGATTTCTTCTCTTAGATGTTCAAATTGCAACTTACAGGTTGAAAATAAATATATAACACTTGTATTGATAAGTTATTCATTCATAATTAACAACTATGCTTTTAGCAGATTTTATGACCTTTCCATTTTTATTCTTTTAGTAGTCATGCAGCTCACTTTGGATTCAATTTTTTTTTTTAACAATTTTGTGACAAATCAACCCTTTTATTTGTTCTTCGAGACAGGGTTTCTCTATGTAGTTTTGGTGCCTGTCCTGGATCTCGCTCTGTAGACCAGGCTGGCCTCGAACTCACAGAGATCCACCTGGCTCTGCCTCCCGAGTGCTGGGATTAAGGGCGTGCACCACTACTACTACTACTACCACCACCACCACCACCACCACCACCACCACCCATCCAAATCTACCTTATTTTAATCCCCTAAATCAGTAGACTGTTGGTATATCAGAGTTCTGTGTAGCTCCCCCCCACATCAAAAATTCTTTGTGAAAACCTTGTTGTCTCATCAAATTGAACATTTAGACTCCTGTAACTTTTCTTACAGAGTGCTCCCCAGTCATTTATTTTTATTTCTCAAGATCCCTAGAAGCTGGGTTGAGGCCATGTGATTAGTTCTTTTCCTCAAAAATGGAAATGTACTAATGTTTTATGGTGCTGCAAGACCCCTCAGCACACCACCAGAGGAGAAAGGTCATTATCAGTGTCATCCAGCTACAAACTACCGTGACAGCATGACACCAAGATACCCTTGTGTGATAGTGGCATAAAGGTTATGACAATAACCGATTACTTTATTTATTGGATTAAATGCTCACTCCATGAGATGGAACCAGTGAGTGACAATATTAAAATGACCAAGAATCTGAGGCTCTTTAGGTCAGAGAAATAGGGGAAGACTTTGCATTATTATTCTGCTAAAAGAACATACATAACCAATGAAATTATCCCTAATGGCATACTGCTGTACCCATAGAGTAATGCCTTATTCAACTCTCATCAGAGAAGCTTCTTATTGCAATACATGGGAAGGAACATAAAGACACAGAACTAGATCCCGCACAGAGAATAAGAGACTTTGGAGCACGCAGTCCTAAGCTGAATGGGTCATGAAACCCTTCCCCTCAGGGATTAGGATTCTATACACGAGAAGAGGCAGAAAGATTGTGAGAGATGGAAGTGATGGGGGATTGCCAAAGAAACAGCAGGACCAGTGCATGTAAGAACTCACAGAGACTGTGACAAAATACATAAGACCCGCCCAAGTTCAAGGCACACAGGGTCCCAGCACTGAGAGGGAGAAGTGGACGCAAGGTCACACCCCTAAACAAGAAGCTATTTGCAGTTGATGCCCACTAGCAAAGGGAAAATTAGTTTTCTCAGATGGAATATTATTGGGTATAACAACCACATTCCAGGCCAGACCCCATGTGCAAGAGTAGCTAGATAATACAAAATGAACCAACTCCATGTTTGTTATTGTTGTTGCTCTTTTGTTTGTTTTGTTTCTGGTTCTGTGACTTGTGGTGATAGATTGTGTACCCCAATATATTGTGTACC